>JAOTQJ010000102.1:23409164-23421188 GCA_025642045.1 Solanum sejunctum
ATTATTAGTTACAACAAATTTTATAAATAGCAAACATATAAAGTCAAAGCATACTCTATAACTATAATTTGGACAATTAAATTTCGTAACTATAGTTGTAGCAGTATTTGTATAATTCGCGTTTTCGCTATATAATTCGCAATTTTTGTATAACGTTTGTATATTTCGCTACACAATTGTACTCAATGTTTGTATAATTTGTTATTCAATTCACAATGTCTGTATAGTCGGTATATATACAATTTGATTCGCGCATAATTTTTGTATAATCGCTTTCAACGTTTGTATAAATAGAGCAAATTTTACAAAACTTGAATTGTAATTACAACTAGATGTTTGTCGCGAGTTATAATTAATTCAAACTATATTTATGTTAACTAATTAATTGGTATGTATTTAGTTATGAGCATAATTTTTTCTTATTATTGTTGCCCCTACTTAAAGTCTAGTTACTTAACATCATAAGTGTCAGTGTTCTGTCAGTGTTCTATCAGTGTGAGGTAAGTGTTAAGTATTTTCATCATTCTTCTTCACTTTGAGGTTTCATAGCATTTATCATAGATATTAGTGAATGACAGATATACTGTTCAATGATCAATCAATATTTTATCGACTGGTTAGTGAATTTGTACATTTAAAAATCGATAACTGATAAGTCAATCGTTAAGTAAAATTATCCACTCGCCCGGCCCAATCTACCTGATAAGTAAAATTGTCCGTCTTCTCGGCCCAATCCACACGATAAGTAACCCTAATCAAATGCCACCTTACTCTATAAAACAACCATCATACAAAGATAGAATGACCATTCATACTTTCATACTTTTCGAGAAGTTCATAGAAGAATTTGCAAACTTCAAGTTCAACATGTATCGCAAAATGCAAAGTCTTAATCAGGTAAAATTTTTAAGGTTCATTTGAGTTTTAGTCAATAAATAATTATATCATGTATCACGAAATGCAACAAGTTAACCAAGTAAAATTCTTAGGGTTCATTTGAGTTTTGATTAACAAATAATTATATATTCCTTTATATATGTTTACTTTTGATATATACATACGAATGTGCTTTGATTTTTCAGATGAAATTTTTAGGGTTCATTTGAATTTTGATTAATGAATAATCATGTTTTTATATCGTTAGATGACTATTGATTAGTTGCCAAATCAATCGATATTTTATTGATCAATCAAAACTCATTTAGCAAACTTATCTATCGATCGGCCAATCCACTCGATAAGCAACCCTAATCAAATGTCCTCTTACTCTATAAAACAATTATCTTACAAAAGATAGAATCACTACTTATGTTTTTGAGAAGTTCATAAAGACTTTTTAAACTTCAAGTTTAATATGTATCGCAGATGCAAGGACTTGACCAGGTAAAATTATTAGAGTTCATTCAAATTTTAGTCAACGAATAATCATTTTAAATGCAAGAAGTTAACCAAGTAAAATTCTTAGGTTCATTCATTATATCTGATTGATTACTTTTACTATATAAATACAAATATAGTCAAATAAATTTTGATCATCGAATATTTATATTTCTTATATTTGAATACTTTTAATATATACATACGAATGTGATGTACTTTTATTTTTGTAGTTTAAATTGATTTCTAAAAATTTTGATTTCTAAAAATTTTAAATAGGACTTTGTTTGCCTTGTTGGCTTTAAAAATGCGCCGACCATATATATATCATCGCACAGTAGAATCTGATAAATTGATTAAACTTCTTCGTACAGACCAGCAGATTCATTCCTGGCTTGTACCCTCGACACTTGTTACTTGAAATACGTCGCCGCCGTAGCATACTAAAAATGGGGAACCGGCGGAACTCGGTGGCGGTAAGCGACGACGAGGACGATGTGCCTCTGACATCGCGTGTGACACGAGCCTCCAGGAACGGTGAAGACAAAGTGAATCAGAGGAAGCGTAAGAAAGTGAGGCTCGGCGAGGAGGAAGAAGAGGAAGAAGAAGTGGAAGCGAAGAATGTGCGGGAGAATGAGGAGGAGGAAGAGAGAGGAAGGGGGAAGAGGAACAAGAGACTGAAGAAAGTTGAAGAAGAAGAGGAAGAACCTGAACCGGTTGAAAAGGAGGATGATGAAGAGCAGCTGGAAGATGCTAAGCCTATTGGTGAGGTTATTAGGGTTACTGGAAAAGGAAAAGGGAGGAGAAACCATTATGTGTCGTTTGAGTACGATGGAAATCGATACGAACTTGTAAGTTTTCATTTATTTGTTTTCGTTTCATCAAAAATGCTTTTGATTTTGATAACTGTATAGGAAATTAAATTAATTGAAGATTGGTTTCTTATTTATTTTGAAAAATTACTGCTCCTTTACATGTCTTGTAGTTGAATTAGGGTTTGAACTGTGCCACACATAGGTTTGTATTTTGTATGATGGAAAATGTGATGCCTTTGAATTGTGGAAAAAGCTTTCCTTTTGGATCATTTCCCCAGGGTTCGAGCTTGTGGAAACAGCCTCAGGCAGAAATGTAGGGCAAGGCTGCCCTTCCTCGCACCGTGCATACGGGAGCTTAATTCACTGGGCTGCCCTTTGCCTCAGAGGCGTATTAGCAGAACTCATTTTTCTTTACAATATACAAACTGTTACTCCAGATTACCAGCTTCAACCAACACTATGTTATTCTCAAGCTTCAATGCAAAGAGATATCTCCAAAGCACTATCTTCCTGTTCTTTGTTTCAACATGCTCAATTATGATATGTCATCTACGTTTATACCTGACTAAACACTAGAAAATCATAAAAATTATGTATAAACACTTTACAGGAAAATTATATTCCTTGGTTAACATTTCATCCATGATGTTTGAAGGATGTAATTTCGTTGGTCCGCTCTGCCCCTTAGTCTCTAGTTATTTGGTTTATTTACTAGGTTTAAGGGGGTATCATGATATAGGAAATGTATTCCTGGATTGTTCTTGACTTTAACATCAGTATAAAATACTAAGACTAGGTAGTTTAGACTAGGAGAATTCCCGCGTGACAGATTTGATACTGAATCTCCACATATTTGACCTATTAGCAGTATAAAAAGGCAAAATTTGGATTCTATTTGATTTAATGAGTATGTTTGATATAGTCATACTCATTGTAAAGAGTTGGAGAATTGAGAAGGTTGGTTAAATCTAAATTGGTATCTCTCCTCGTAGAAGTATATAACTATGATTGGGTTACAGGGGAAGAGGCTTAAATTGGCGTGCTTGGATCTTTGTATGAGAGAGGAAGGAGATTTTGTGCTTCAATATTAGCTCCAATAGTTTTTACCATGGAGTTTTACTTGGCTATTTCATTCTCCCTTGAACAGCAGTGTTGTATGCACTGGCTAGTATTTCTCTTAAGTTATGTAGCTACTGTTGACCTATGATGTTGTTCTTATTACTAATATGTTCTTATACAGGAGGATCCCGTGCTCTTGGTTCCAGAAGGACAAAGTCAGAAGCCTTATGTGGCAATTATCAAGGTATTTCCTTTTCCCATGAAGATGCAAAACTTTCTCGGTAATTGCACTCAAGGCTATGACATGAAGTGGGTGTAAACCTTGGACATGAGGGTTCAAATTCCAATAGAAATGAAAATCATTAGGTGATGTCTTTCCATTTTCTTGGGCCTCGGTGGGCAGCACAAGTTGGCCATAACACCAATGTTAACCAAAAAAAAGGAAGATTGTTTTTTGGTGATTAGAGATATGCACAACTTCTGTGAATGCATGTACTATTTCCTGATCAATTATCAAGAATGAATTCATTTCCACTATTGCTTTTGGTTGTAGTGTACAATCCGAGCTTATTCAGAAACTTATGTATTAGGTAGTTCTGTATATTGCAAAATTAAGGCAATCAATTTGACATGGATCTTTTTGCGATTTTGCCTCTTCTAGTGCACCATCAGAGTATACTCTCTCTTTGGTGCTGTTGTTGGAAGTCTGAATTAAACTTCCTGAGTTGGGAGTACAAAAGGTAAGGGGAGTCTAGATTAGTAAAGCATTAAACTTTCAAATAAGAAGGAAAGAGCATACGAACGGTAACTAGCTGGAAAAAGATTATAATTGCCCTCACCCATATACTGGCATCTATATTAAACTTGGGCGAAAAAGAGGAGGGTAGTTGCTGGAAGGTAAGTCTTTGCTTTGATTGGTAGGGAGTAGAAAAGGAAGTGAAATGGATGTGGAAGTGGAAGATATGCAACAATGCCACATTTGTGTTTCATGTCTTCTAAATTTGGCAGAAAGGAAGGTGTAAGCATTTCTTGCTGCATTGTTGTCAGCAATGTCAAAGAACCGTAGAAATCATATGCTCGTCCCATATAGGAACAACAAATGTATGTCTCCTAACCCTTCATTGATTCCATTATAAAATTTAGACATGAGGACATGCTGGTACTCTTCTGTTTTGTGGTAGTAGTTTTTTTGGGACTCCTCTAGCCTCTAGTTTTGTTGGGATTAGCAAAGTAGTTTTGGAGTATAGGCAAGACAACATGTCACGAGTATATATATTGGGATCTTTCTCTCAGATAGTCCAGTGTTAAGCAATCTGTTTCTGGAGAGTTGATGATCCTTCTTTTGGGGGGTTTGATAAAAAATTTCCAGTACTTTATCCACAGCTAAATTATTTGTAATGTTTGATTCTCTGGCTGTTAATTTTAGTGTGGGTAATCATTTATAATCACCTTTTTGAATTCTCAATATGATTTTCCCCTTATAGGATATTACTCAGACCAAGGATGGGAACATGATGGTCACAGGACAGTGGTTTTACCGACCCGAGGAAGCATTAAAAAGAGCTGGTGGAAATTGGCAATCACGGGACACGAGGGAATTGTTCTATAGTTTTCACCGAGATGAGGTCCCTGCGGAGTCGGTCATGCACAAGTGTGTGGTGCACTTCATACCGTTAAACAAGCAGATTCCAAGACGGAAAGAGCATCCTGGTTTTATTGTTCAGAAGGTCTATGACACTGAACAGAGGAGGCTTTTCAAGTTGACAGATAAGGATTATGAAGATAACAAACAGCATGAGATTGATCTGCTTGTTCAGAAGACTATAGCGCGAGTTGGCGATCTTCCTGATCTTGAAGCTGAGGATAATTTTGCAGCTCCTGTTAGTCATGAAGACCAATTGAAGAGTAAACAACTTTTGAGGAAGAAGAGCACGTTGTCTTTGGATGTCACCAGAGATGATGAAGTACCATCTAGGTTTGGTCAGCCTAGAGCAGAAACTCCAGGCAGTTGTGCCAATAATGCATCAGAATACTTCATCATCCTTTCGAGCTTCAAAGTCCTAACGGGTGAAACACAGCGTGACAAATGGCTGGAAAAACTGCTGCAATCAATTCAGTATTTCTGCAATCCTGTGGATAATCCACAAAATGCTGGTACAGAAAAAGGACGCTCAGATGCTACTGATCCTACTGGCAACACTGATTCTGCAAAACCCATGAATGAGTCCCTAGACAACAGGGCTGATGTAAGAATTCTTCTTTTCAATGATTTTGATTATTGACAGAATTTATGTTTGGTTGCTAGTATATGGGCAGATTTTCATTTATGCTGTTGGATTATTTTCAGGGTGATATGTTTCGATGGCCAGACAGTGCTGTCCCTGCTGTAGTCTCTCTAGAGAAAGCTGCACATGAGGCGCTCTCATCTGATTTTCAGAAGTACAATCAGAAGATGAGGCAGTTAACATTCAATCTTAAGGTGAGTACCTTTTATAAGGGGTTTGCGTGTATGAGCCAGAGTTCATTGATTTTCTTCTAATCTTATATATGGGGTATGCTTTTACCTTCTAATTTCCAGTTTTTTGATGTTGTAAATTTATTTTCAGAACACCTCACTCTTAGCACGCCGTCTTTTGAAAAAGGAGTTGGATCCTTCTCAGATACTGAACATGTCCCCGAATGAGCTAAAGGTATGGATCCATGGAAGTAATTGACTGAATTTAAGGATTTATTTTATCTTTTTTTGGCTTGTATGCAGATCGCCTGAAATGTTTGACGTAATAGTGTTTATTTGCTTTGTTGATTTCTAGATGGGTTAGGACTTGCTTTGTTGGACTTGTTGATTGCTTTTTCTTGAATTCACTGGGTGCAACCTAAATAGGTTTATTTGAAGTTCCTGAAAATGTCAATATTTTCAGGGTGAATAAAGTGAAGCTGATTTTGAGAACAACTCTTGTTTACACCAAAAATACAGTAAACAAAGACTCTGGCTTTTTTTAATTTTTTTTTTATAAGTTGTATTCTTCAGCAATGAGGATAGGCTGGCTACCATCAAAAACTTACAAGGCTGGTAATCATTATTACAAGGGACCTAGGAAATCTACTAACTGTTCTGCCTCTTCCATATCCTCTTTTTTACACCAAAAATATTAAGTATTAATGCATTTTTTTTAACCTTCTGCATTGAATTAGTAATATTCTTAGAACATTTATTATTTCTTTCCTTCCAAATTGACCACCATATGCAGGAAGGAACTAGGTTCCACCATTTTTTCTGCTTTTTACTCCCAGCTCTCCTCTTCCATCAGCTTAGAAGATCTGCAATATGTTCACCCATGGTTCTTGAATAAGATTCTGAAACATATACCACACCTGAAGGGTTGCTCTACAATGAAGAAACAAATGATTATTTGTTTCTTCCTTTTTGTCGCAAAAGAAGCACCTAGAAACAATCTGAAAACCTCTCCTTTTCAGCTTTTCCTGAGTCAGACATGCTCTTCTGCATACCTGCCATGTGAAACATTTGATCTTGGTGGGGGTATTATATTTGTCTCCAGGGTCCAGGGATACTCCCAGGTTGTAGGACAGATTTCTTCTATACAATCTTCCAATTGAAAATTTTCCATCTTTAGCATGCCTCCATCTGATTGTATCAGGGTAGGTGTTTAAACCAGAGAAACCATCTAGTCTTCGCAGCAAGCTGGCTACACTCTCAACCATCTAGTCTTCGCAGCAAGCTGGCTACACTCTCAACCATCTAGTCGTTTAAATGCCTCCTAAAGATGATATTCCATGCTTGGTGGGTCCAAGTCTCAGCAATAGATACTTCAGGGTTGTCACAAAAAGACATCAAGTCTGGATAATCCTCCATGAGTGAATTCTGGCCAATCCAATAGTCTTTCCAGAATAGGATTCTAGTCCCTTCACCCACCTTATAGCCTATGTGCCCAGATAGTTTTGGCCACAGATTTCTATAATTCTCCAAACTGAGACCCCATAGGTGTTGATCCCAATATTGGTTGTCGATTGCTCAGTCTGACCATATTTGCTAATGATAACATCTTTCCATAGAGCATGGTCCTCTTTACCAAACCTCCATAACCATTTTGATAAAAGACACCTGGCTTGCAGCCCTAAATTCTTAACCCAGTTCACCAGATCTCTTACTGAGATGCACAGCTTGCCATTTGACTAGGTGAATTTCCTTTGCTTCCTTGTTGCCCAGCCAGAGAAAATCCCCTCTCAATTTTATCTGATCTATCTTCCACTTTAGCAGGTAAGGGGAATGGAGACATAACATAGGTTGGTGGGGCATCCATCACAGTGTTAAATGTTAATCAATGTTTTTCTTCCTTCTAAGGGAAGATATTGTGTCTTCCAAGTGGCTAACTTTTTCTCTGTCTTCTCCATTTGTGGAAAATCTCCTGTTTCTTTCTGCTTCTTTTTGTAGGAGAAAGGAAAAGCCTATATTTAATTCACAAAAAGTCTCAAGGGACAAATCATATCTTCCTTTATTCTGTGTCATTACTAAGGGAAATGCTCTGGTGGACACACTGGAAGGAGGAATACCAGATGTTTCGAAGACAAGAGTATCAACATTCAGAAAATGAAGAGCTAGATCCTGCATATCTAGGGATGCCAGTGGGCAAGACTCTGGCTCTTTATCTTCTGAATGTTGATACTCTTGCCTCCAAAACATCTGGTATTCCTCCTTTCAGAGTGTCCACCAGACACATTTAGCATTTCCCTTTTAGATTCAGATATCCTCTTTTGTTGCTAAGTTGTAATTATGGTTTTTAGTGCAACCCATGTACTGGTTTTAGTAAATAGATTATACTTCTTTATATATATATATATATATATATATATAGACCAATGTAAGTGTACATAAAAATTGATTGTCTTTTTCTGTACATTAAATAAATATGTACTTCAAATATCCATTCTATTTGGTGCGTGGTTCATTTAGATTTCTTTTTCCACACTTGGCAAATACAAGGTTGGTTTCTTGAGGCAAATATTTGCCATATGAGGAGATTATCAGTTGTGTATCTTTCTGAAAACCTTTAATTTCTTATTTCTGTTGTGGAATCTGAAAATTGATGTTAGCAGATTATGCTTCCTTTGGTTAATGTTATCTTCTGTTTCTATCTCAGGAAGCTCTTACAGCAGAAGAGTTAGCAAGCAGGGAGCCTGAGGAGCCAGAGCCCATACAGGTTTATACTATATATTATTTTGTCCTGTTAGCTGGTTTAGTTTAACTAGCAATCTTTAGTTTAGTACTTGGTGACACAGTTGGTCCTTTATTTCTCACTACCAAATACATGTACCCTTTTTTGAGATGTACTAAATGTGAGAAATTTTCTTGTAACCAAGTTAAAAATCTTCTCTTTCAGCTCAAGCATGATTTTGTTTTCTATGATGAAGTTGAATGTAGGCATGTAACTTCTCAATGTGCTGAGCCTCTTAAATTGTGAAGAATTATCTGTTTCATGTTGAAAACTTCAAAGAGGAGTTTTAGAAATCTGGCACCATTATTCATTAGCAAAACTTGATATGATGATGTTATAAGACGGGGATACATTTCATTTTGACTCAACTTATTTGCTCATTAATACTTGTTACAATAGCTTAATACAGGTTGAGTATATTGTTTCTTGTCGCTCACTTCTGATTGGTTTGTGGCACAGATGACTGATGCTCGTTGCAAAAGATGCACGGAGAAAAAAGTGCGGCTCATGGAGATTATTCAGGCTGGACATGGAGATCGTTACTCGGTATGTCCTTGCAGCTTTTCTTTGGGGTTTGAGATAGACAGACTTGGCTTCATATATATATCATGATGTTTCTTTTTGGATATCTCTTGTACCCTCTTATTATTACTATTATTATTATCATTCATTTTCTTTTTGGGAGATGGGGTGGAAAAATATTTACTATGATAACAATTCCCTGTTGCACCCGAAGCTTTTATTAGTTGATTGAACATTGTCTATGATACAGCTATCTATAGAGTTAATATGATTGGTAATAGTGAGGAGGAGATTTGAACTTAAAACAATTTCATGCTGAGTTTAGATGATGTGACAGTAATTGATCTCTTTAGAGTTCTTTTCTGTTCTCGCCTTCTCGGGGTAAGCTAATTTACCACCATATTGGCATTATACTAAATCACCATGCAGGATGTTGAAGGGAATTACCTTGCATAAGGACCTATTTGCCTGTCATGTCACTTAAATTTTGTGTAGTCACTTTCGAGTTCTACTCACGTTTAAAGAGAAAACAGATTGAATATACAGTAAATGCCATTGGGAAATTTGTCTAATGTATACTTTTTAGCCATTTCATCTTTTTCCTTGAATGCTGAAAGACCAGCTCTTGTTTTTTTCTTTTTAAAAAAAATCTCAGCTGGAGTGTATTGCTTGTGGCAATACTTGGTATGCTTCTAGAGACGAAGCTGCTAGCCTCACAATCGATGGGCCAAATTTTGCCAAGAGCGTTGGAGCAGAGCCGTTGGCCACTGCTAAGTTCGAAGATGTAGAGAAGAACTTAACGAGTCCCCGTAGATCTGATAAAGGAGGAACTGGTGACATTCTAAAGAAATCAACAGAAGCTTACATGCCAGTCCTCGATAGCCAGCGATCATTCAACAAGACCAAGGCTGAAGACAATGCTACCACCAGCAATGCCGACTGATCCTTCTGCTAGTTTCTCATAGGCACAATCATCTCCTACAAATAATAGATAGTACACACATACAGTTGGTATAGATATGGGGGGTAGTTGTAATATAATCCTAGTCTAGTTAGAAATACAATTTCGACAGCTTGGTATGGCTTGTTTCCTTTATTAGGACTGTACAATCTGCACAGTTGTAAAGGGCGTAGGGTAAAAAGTTTGATGGATGTAATCTTATGTAGTCTTAAATTATTATAACTTAAGTCTAGAAGTGAGGTGATTTATGTTTTGAGTAGTGTGTTTTCAGCTGCATTTACGTGTCTTAATTAATGGTTTTGGTCCACCTTTTCTTAACATGCATTCATGCACTCTACGAGTCCGCAATGAAGGGAAAGTGTTGGAAAAAATAGTCATTTCAAGGTGAGACTTCATGTTGGAGGTTTCATGTTCGAAATTTCTTGTCGGTAAAAGTATAAGGTTTGTTTTTTGGATTAAGTTCATCGCATCGGACTTCTCCATTGCAATTCCTGTTATAAATAGATGCATTGGGAAGAAATCTTTATTATCTACATCTATAGGTGATGGCACTCTGATTTTCGTACCATAGCTTACTCACCATGTTGAAAAAATCAACCCCATTCATAAATTTTCTTAAATTAACAAGTTGAATATCATTGGAATTTCCCAAATACAGTTGGAATAGATGAATCAAATTAAGAATGGGTATAAATCACGATTTCACTCAAGCGTCGTTGTCCGTCAACAGCTAAAGCGAAATTACTAAGTATTAGAAGTCCTATAGCATAAAAATGTTACGACTACAATTTCAAAAAGTTTTATTTTTTTTTAAAATCTTTTATTTGATCAAACTGATAGAATATAAATTCAATAAATTTCATGCTTGTGTAGACAGGATATGGCGTTGCTTAGTGTTATCAAGAATATGACCTTAGATAGAAAGGAGTAGAGACCGCGTATTAGGGGCGAAGGTAAGAAACCTTGTGTCATTAATTATATATTATGTTATTGTCCATCATTTATTTTTACTTTTATTATCGCTATATATTTTTATTTATTGTCCATTCTAGTCGTTTCATATCTAGAAAAATAACTATTTCTATAAGATAGTGATGAAATTTGCGTATATTTTTCTCTCCCCTGACCTCACTTTTGAGTATATTATTACTTTTCACGCTCGCTTACAATTTATATAGCAAAATGATCAAACCAAGATTTCTTTTGTTGCATTTATTATTCTTTTGTAATGAACTACGAGACTAAATACTTTGATAATAAGTAAATACTTAAAAAAAAATAGTTCGATGCAGGAAATATTTTGTCATCATCATCAACATACCCCAGTGCCTTAAAAGGCTCTCGCTCATTGCGGGGTGAGGGGGGTCGGATGTACGCAGCCTAACCCTTATGTTTAAAAACATAAAACAGCTGTTTCCAGATGACCCATGAGGAGCGTCGAAAGTTGCATTGACTAACTGCTACTTCACAAATAAAAGAAGCGCAAACAGTTTAAAGAGCTATTTTGCTTTATCCATCATATTCCAAAGCCAAAAAATAGTCAATCTTTGACTCCATCTGAGATTGATGAAAAACAGAAAATATTTTGTATTTATCTTATTAAGGATGGTGATGTCAATTTGGGAAATAATAGTGAGTCGGCGGGTAATAAGATACTTTAATTTCTATTTGACCGACAAATTTCAGATCTGTTACATGCACCCCCTCTTAAATTTACTCTTTTGTCCTTCCTCTTCCCACACCTTCTACCTTGCAATGATCAAAATACCCTTATAAAAAAGAAAAATAAATAAATAAAAAGTTTAATAAAATGAAATATGAGTACTTAATGGCAATGCCAAATCGTTTCGATGGTCATTGTGTATTGTTTCATAGCATATTGTATTATATTGTATTATATTATCTCTTTATTTTTGAGATGAGGTTCTTTCGAAAATAACATCTCTATTTTTATAAAGTTAAGATATGCATACATTTTATCCTCTTCAAACCCCACTTGTGAGATTTCACTTGGTATGTTATTATTGTATATTACCCCTCCGTCATATTTTAGCCGTCA
>JAOTQJ010000102.1:23421288-23469301 GCA_025642045.1 Solanum sejunctum
ACTTGGTATGTTATTATTGTATATTACCCCTCCGTCATATTTTAGCCGTCATATTGAGATTTCTAAAGTCAATTTGACTAATTTTAAAATTAAATTAAATTGATATTTTAAAATAAAAATTTAGATATTTAAAAATTATAAGAAAGTACTATTGGTTGCAGTTTTTTTTTTCATATCAATATGATAAAAAAATATATCTTAAAATTTTAGTTAAAGTCCACATAGATTATAAAATATCACATACTAATAATTTGAAGGATAAACTTACCAGAAAAGTACGGTATAGAGTAAAATTACTATAAAAGAGTAGTGTAAACAATAAAATAGGATCATTGATAATAAGTAAATATAAAATAAGAAATAAAAAATAAAGTTGCAAACACAATCACACCAAATCGATCTTACACAAGATGAGACAGGGTATAATAGTGCTTGATACTGAGTGTTACTAACTTTTAGAGTGTTTATATTTATATTAACATCTTTATATTTAGATTTAGACATTTTAATCTTATAAAAAAATTAAAATATGTCCTTATTTATATTAAAATCTTGATAAATGAGAGACACATATTGCTTCTCAAAAAAGGAAGGAAATTTGTTAAGGCAAGTTATAGGAGCATTATTATTCATTACTCAATTACTTTGGTAATAATATCTTTTTCAATGTACAAAAAAATAAATAAATTGTAATAATTGGTAATAAATGTGATGGACCATACTACCATAATTATAATTAATATACAACTATATAATTAAATTCTTTACCAAATATAAGTTGACAAATTTGAAGCTTAACATATATAACACCATCAAAGAATTCAACCAAAAGAACCAAAGTATAGGATACCTTATACACTTCCATTTTATTATTTTCGTAATGCCATAGTATGAAAATAATACATAAAGTAAGTTAGTTCGAACTTGTTCACGTTGTCAATCTCAAAAATGAATGAATGAGGAGGGTTATGATATATTGACAAACGAAGTGGATTCGTATAACTCACTTGTATTTTCTGTCTTTATTTAGTGTGGCAATGAGATGAATCAAAATAGTGATGATTCATATAGCCATTTTAATTTATTTGAGATTGAGGCGTAGTTTTGTATTTTTATTTTTATTTGGTTTGACAAAGAGATGAATTAAAATGATAAAAACTCACATAATCGACAAAAAATAAATTATTTAAATTTAATATTTAAAATCTAAAATTTAGATGATTGAAAAACTATATGAAAAATGTTATAAGTTGTAATCTTTTCATGTTAATATGATAAAAAAATATCTTAAATGTTAGTCAAAATTCATATAATTTAACCTAAACAGAGTGAAAGGGAGGAGTGTATAGTAGAACTTGAAAGGATGCATTTAAGAAAATTTAACATAATACTCCCTTTGTCCAGTAGTATTTGTCCGTTATTGACTTCATAGAAAGATTAAAAAGCAGTAAATACAGGGAATAATTTTATTAAATAATTCTTATGAAATATAAGTTATTTAAATATTGAAAAATAATATTCAATAATAACGATAAAATAGCTGCAAAATGATAAATTATTCATTGATTTTATAAACTGAACAAATATTATTGGATAATTTCAAATACTCCTTCCAGTCATCTTTTCCATTTATTTGACACAGAGATTAAGAAGTAGCAAATGATAGGGGTAATTTTACCAAATCTCTTTTTGAAAATAACTAATATAATCTTTTGAAAAATGTAATAGATAAATGATTATAATTAATGATAAGAATAAATTAGATATTAAGTGTAAAATTATTTTTTGATTTCAAAAAATGGACAATTGTTATTGGACATTCCAAAATAGTATAATAGATCAGTAAAAATGGAGAGAATAAGTAATACTCACACCGTTTTATATTAAGTGAATTGTTGGGTCATTTCACACATATTAAGAAAAAGAAACAAATATAAAATTTAACCATGTTTTTTCAATTCTACCTTTTTTAAACTTCACATACTCATTTAATACATTATTTATTTTTCATACAAAACTCAATCTCAAAAACTTAATTAATGAAGGATAAAATTGAAAAAAAATTTCAACATATCCCTTGAAAAGTGAACAATTTACTTATTTGAAACATAAAAAATTCTCCAACAATTCACTTAATATGAAAAAAAAAAAGTATATACCGGTATTAGTAAAATTCATGAGCAATAAAAATTTACCCTATTTGTGCAACATTAAATAGTTCCATGCCTTAAAAGTATGCACATAGAATACTTCCTCAACCAAATCTTTACTTGCAATTGTCCCTTTCTCCATTAAAGTTTCACTACAAAATGTCTAGCCATTTTATGGTTGACAGTGAAATAAATGAATTTTACAGAAAATACATTATATCACTTTAATAATAATCATTAATAGTACAATTTTCTGGTGCTAAAATTTTAATACTAGTAATTACTAATAGTTTTTTTTTGAAAAATCAAAACTAAATAATTTTTGAAAAAGAACAAAAACAAGTAAGATAAAATGATAAAAGCTTATCTTTTAAATATAATAACACAATCTCAAATGGTGAATTTACCATTTATGTTACTTCATCTGTTCACTTTTACTTTTCAATGTTTCGAAGTCAATGTGATTAAACTTCAAAACTAAATTGAAGTAGCTAATTTGGTATCTAAAATTTAGATGATTGAAAACTATACAAAAAATACTATAAGTTGTAATTCTTCTCATATTAATATGATAAAAAAATATATTTTAAAGTGTTGATCAAAGTTCATATACCTTAACCTCGATAAGTGAAATAATGATAAGTAAAAATACATCAGGGTCTATATGTAATTGTCCCTTTTTGAAGGGATCTGAAATCTAGTACATTTAATTCACCATTAATTAAAAAAAAGATTATTTATTATTATAAATTGGCAATCACCTTGATCATAAGAATCCTGTATCATTGTATTAATTTTGGAAAAATTATATTTAATTAGCCAAGAAAAAGCCAAAGAGAAAACAGTATCTGCTATTCCCAATAAAATATTATTAATCCTTGTGCAGTGATTCCTCTAATTAATTATTGGGCTGTCCCCCTCTTTGATTTACCAATTTTACCCCTAAATCAAGTTTGATTAGTCTTATTTTCAAGGTTAATTTTGGAAATTTACAATCTTGAATGTGCCTAAAAGAATGCCTAAAAAGTAGACATTGAAAAAAGTGAAAGAAGGCAAGAAAGAAAGGCCACACAATACAAAATAAAAATTATTTTTAAAATAAGATTATTACTTTAATTTTTTTTTAATTTTAAATCAAATATTTTAAACTTCAAGATAAGAATTAGTATTGTTTTAGTCATTTTTACTTATTCAATATTGGCTTAGTCATATCGTGTAAGGAGTTAGAATTAAAACAATATAATTGCTTATTATCATTTTTAAATATAATATAATAATAATATATTCAGTAAAATATTATAAATTGAGTCTATTGAGTGTAAAATATATCACCATCTAATAGAGATAGCGAAATTATTTTCGAAAGATATCAACAATAATAAATTCAGTAAAATTTCACAAGTGAAGTCTGAAGAAGTAAAAATATATGCAACCCTTCTACCACTATTTCATAGAGGTAGAGAGACTATTTTCACAAAACTCTCGTCTCAAAAATCTATAAATAGAATAAACTATATATGAGAAAAAAAAAAAAGAAAAGAAATAAAAAAAACTAATAATGAAAATAATAATAGAAAGATTATTATTTTAAAGATATCAAATCTCAAAAACAGAAAATACTATATAAAAAAACACATTAATAAATATACTATTAATTAATAAAACTAAATTAGATATTATGTGATAAATTTTTTGTTAAATAAATAAAAATATATATATTTATTTTTAATATAATAATAAATTATTATAAAAATTCAATAAATTATATTTTTAATAGGCATAAACTGAGCTAAAATAACACCAAAATAGTGTAACACATATAAAAACAAAGCATGAAAGCCTATGATGATGCGAGTCAAAGATTGCTTTTTTAGTGGACAAATGGAGTAGCTTGGCAGCTCTTTTGTCTCTCTTCTTCCCTCTCGTGTGTGTGAGAGAGTTTCACTTAAGACTCTACATTGGTTACCCCACTACCCCTTTTCTTCTCTCAGTCTCTATCCCTACAAGGCATGCCTTTTTTTGGTCATTAACTCATTTTATGGTGTAACTTTTGGTGGCTTGGTGCTAATTCTTGTTATTGTTTTACCCATGTTGTTTTCTTGATTCTCGGAGAAATTTTGAAGTACCATTTTAAAGTAATGTGAGTTTGGTTTTGGTATCTTCTCTTTTACCCTTTTGTAGAATATCTAAATGTGAAATGTGAAATGTGCTTTCTTGGATGAGACTTCGAGGTTAAGAGATTACAATGAATGATTGCTTCTGCTAGGAGTTTGTTGGGTTTTTTTCTTTTGCTTCACTTCTCTTGAAATCAAGTGGGGTATGGTAATGGGACTGTTTCAAGATTTGTTTTGCAATAAATTCAACATTTTTTATTAGGGGGATTCATAGTTAATTGGGGTTTGTGAGATTTCCTTGTTTTGTTACATTGGTTGGACCAAAGTTTGCTCCTTTGAGGGTTTTTTTGTTTCTAAGCATTGGAATTTATCATTAGGGTCTCTTAGAATTTGTGCATTTGTTAGCCTTCTTTTTTCAATTTGAAGACATGGGTATGCCCTTTCTGTATTTCTTTTTGTTGCATTATCTTCAGTTTTGTAAGTGAAACATATGGAAGCATTGTGGTTTCTTGGTTTAGAGTCTTTCTCTTAGATCTAGTTGTTTGCTGTATTCCTGAACTTTTGTTATGTTTAAGGCATGTTTGGATTCTTGGAGTTTAAAAATCCAATCTTTAGATATTTTTAATTGGCTTAGTTCATTGAATTTTGTGATGAGTTTTCCCTGAAAACTAACTCTCTATCTCTATGAGGTACCAGTAATGTCTGCCTATATTCCAGTTGTGGGAGCTTAGTTCATTGAAATGTTGCTCTAGAAGATTTTAGTCCTACAACAACATACTCATTGTAATTCCACAAGTAGCGTTTGGGAAGTGTGAGACGTTCGCATACTTTACCCCTTCCTTTGTGGGGTAGGGAAGTTGTTTTTGTATAAGATTTTAGTTCTATAAAATTATAAATTCTTATGTGATTAGTTGTACTTCTCTGATGTTTGTTTTGAATTGTAATGCATTGTGTTTAGTAGTTTGTGGATTTTTACTGTGAATGACCTGTTATGTTGTCCTTGATAGGTAGCGGATCAATTGATATGACTAGATATGGAGTTGGAATTCGACAAGTATTGTGTATTAGATGGAAGTCCTACAACTGTGCTTCCATCTTCACGACATCGTCTAAAAGGTGAAAGGAGAAAAAGCAAAGGAAATTCCAAATTCAGCAAAGAAGTGTTGTCTGTAGATGGTGATTTCACTGAGATAAGCTTTCATCGGTATCGTAGCGTGTCTTGTAAAGATGCTCCCTCGAGGAAATCACATTTGGGGGGAAATGATTTCCTAAAGAGGGGCTCTGTGTATCAAAGTTCTAAAGATATTAGAGGCATCAAGAAAACTGATGCTGTTGGGGAAAGAAGAAAAATTGAGTTCTCTAGGGGCAATGCCACTGCATTCTCATTTGGCATTGTTGATGTTTTGTGTGGTTCAGATGAGGATGATTCACTCGTAGATAAACATAGATCCTCATTTAAACTTACTCCCGAGAGCTATTTACTATCAGATAGTTCTCTAGGAAGTTCTTTAAATTCTGAATATAGAGAAAACAGGAGTCGTCAAATTCCATTAAGACAACCAGCTCTGGATTCAAGCATCATGTCTGAATCCATTGCTGTTCGTCTATGTGAAGTTAAGAGACTCTCGGAGAGGGATCCATCTGTGTCTTTGTCCAAATCGCTCTCTGCAAAGTTAGCGCTACCACATTCGCCTGCTCGGTCAGAAAGCGATAGCTCCTGGAATAGCAGCCAAAAAACCCGTTTCAGCCCTATAAGAAAGATGTTTGATCCATTTGGTAAATCAAAGTCTCTGAAAAGTCCATTGAGTTATACTTTCGAACCTGACATGGATATTAAGAATGAGCTTGTTGATGCCAGTAGAGGCGGAACAGTTCATAAATCTCTATTGCATGATTTCTCAAACATAGCAGAGCCATTGGAATGTAATTTAAATGTGCAGAGTTTACCGGCTCACTTGCACGGCTTGCTCAGATCAGGTAAGAAAAGTGGATTGCCTTTTTATGAATTCTCAGTGAAGTCACCTGAAGATAGTTTTGTCGCAAAGTCATGGAAAGTAGAGAATACCTTGAATTGGGTGTACACATTTCACTCTCTTCACCACAAAAGGAAGAGCAATGCTAGTGGTGGATGGGGATCAAAAGACGGCGTTAACGAACCGTTGTTGGTTGGGAAGATGCAAGTTTCCTGTTATTTATGTACAGATATTAAAAACGCTGGAGATTGCGACAACTCAATGGTGACAGAGTTTGTCTTGTATGATACACCCCATTCAAGAAAAAGAGTTTCTTTTCAAGAAAGTTGTTGTTCTTCCCCAGATGTCACTATTGCACCTAAGGCCTCAGATGAAAAGTCATCTGGAGCTAATTGTGGAACCGTAAAGGTTGAAATTGCTGCCATTGCTATAGAGGTACCATTTGAAAAGAGAGAGAGTTTAAAATTCAGGAGTGGGGATGCAAAGGCTGATCAGCCCCTTCCCAACTTACTGGATCTCTCTGTGGTTGAACAAAGAATTGGACATTCTGATAGTGTAAGCCCCGCCAAGGTGAACGTTGTGATCCCCTCCGGACACCATGGTCTTCCAACAACTGAAAGTCCTGGTCCTTCACCCTTGTTGGATAGATGGAGAATGGGTGGAGGTTGTGACTGTGGTGGCTGGGACATGGCATGCCCGCTTCACATATTTGTCAATCCAAATATTCGTATTGATGACAATCGTCCTCTGGTCGAGAGCCAGCAGCCACTGGAACTCTTCATTCAGGTAGTATTCTTGCTGTTGCCTAAACATATGTAGTCCTATAGACATTTTCTAGGCATTTACTTTGAAGAACATCTTCTAGACCTTCGGCAATCCTGGTAGACATAATTAGTCATGCTACTTTTATCAGGAGTATTTCATCATTCACTAGTGTTGAAGTTTAGTTCATCATCGATTTCTCATGTTAATAGATTCATATATGGCACTACCTCCATTTCAATTTGATCGTCTAGTTTTGACTTGACACTGAGTTTCAGAAAGCAAAAAGACGATTTATGAGTCTTATAATCTTAAACCAAAGGTATGTGGAATGTACAAATGCCTTTTGATCTTGTAGTTTTGAACATGTCACATGGAAAGTT
Source organism: Solanum sejunctum (assembly GCA_025642045.1). Taxonomy (NCBI): domain Eukaryota; kingdom Viridiplantae; phylum Streptophyta; class Magnoliopsida; order Solanales; family Solanaceae; genus Solanum; species Solanum sejunctum. The sequence continues at coordinate 23,428,671 of JAOTQJ010000102.1, forward strand.
GGAAATAATGAGTTGCTATAAAAGGGAAGAACGCTTTCTTTTTGAAACATACTAAAAAGGAAAGTAAGACAAGAAACCAATGTTAACCGTTCTTGTAAACTTGTTTTTTAGAAACCGAATCATTGTCTTTTCAAGGTATACAAGCCAAAGCGATGATCTATCTTACTCCAGGATAGAGAGTTTATAGCCAAGTGTATTTGCTCGATTATTACTGATAATGCTTTGTCCTGAAAGTGCTTTTTCCTTATTCATGGTTTCAAACTGTATACAGGGAACAAAAGATAAAGCTCCAGCATTGACCATGACGCTTAAGGAGGATGGACAGTATTCAGTTGATTTCCATGCTCAGTTGTCTGCATTACAAGCATTCTCTATTTGTGTCTCAATTTTGCATTCTATGGAAACCTCGATTGCTGCGGGACAAGAGAACAATGTAGAATCTTTGCAATCCAACACATTGAGGGTGTCTGTTCAGGATGACATGAAAGGTTTGATCAATGCAGTTAGAGAGGAAAAGAAACAGAAAGTACACAAGCAAGTGGAGCAAGTATTCCCATCTTTTCTGCTCAATCCACCATTCTCTCCAATTGGTCGAGTATAGTCTTGAACGACTCACTCAGCTAGGTGTATATCAAGTTCCATACAGAAACTGGTTGCTTTGTGAACTCGAGATCATCCAGATGCAACTATTTTGTGCATGAGACGAGCCAAGACATGAGGCAGCATCGCGAGCTTGTCGAAGTGTTAGAGATGCCACAACACCATACTGTTTATATTGTTAGTTGATAGGGAGGGCATAGGAATCTCAATTCAATTTTTTTTCAACTATAGAAAATTTCTGATATAAGCATTAGCCTACATGTAATTTATCTATGATGGCCACAAGGTGCTCAAGGAAAGTAAGTCACAAGGGAAATTTTGAACACTCTTTGTAGTATGAGTTAGTAGAATACTTTTGTTTTGAGTCTTTTTTTTTAAAATGTAAGTATACTATTTGTGGAAAATAAATAGCTCTTGGGCCACTTAATCCTAAGGCAGTTGCATGTTTCTTTTTTTTAATCATAAGTTTTTAGCTTTTCATGAAATGCACATGATGGCCAGTATGAAACAAAATAATTCATTTTCTTGAAAAAGGACTGACTTTGTCTCTCTGCTGTTGGGAAGGAAAACATAATCCTTACTGTAATTTTTTTAATCTAAGAGATAAAATATGGCCTTAGATAAAACATAATCTTTATCCATTTTATATTTGTTACTTTTATTGTATTATATGTATTATCATGTGCTTTCACATCTAGTATCTTTTGCTTTTGGGACATGATATTTTTGAGACGTGGGTCTTCTGAAACAATCTCTCTATCTCTATGAGGTAATGATAAGGTCTGCGTATATTTTACTTTCCCAAAACCACACTTTTAGAATTCCACAGATATATTGTGATTATTTGTATAGAATTCTTTTCTGGCCTAATACATAAATGTGTCTTTGAATATGGTTTCAATTGACATCTATGCTTTTCAGTTTGCGTGTGCACAAGTAGATGTTCAAACTTATATAAAATTGAACAAGTAGACACATATATTCTATGTAGTGTGCTTACTGCTAAGTGGCAATTCATGAGAAATACACTGGAACTGACTTGTATTATGCCACATAGAATGCATGTGTCTATTTATATAATGTTATACAAGTTTATGTGTTTATTTGTGCATACCCAGAGCCGGAGATTTCTTTTTTTTGTATGTTTAAATTGAGGGTAGGGGAAGGGAAAATGGGGAGGGGGATTACAATGTGGGGAATCAAATTCTTACCAACAAGGTGAGAGTTCAGATAGTCAACCAACTGAGCTACTAAGATTCCCCTAGCCAGAGAATATAGATATCAAATTAAAACACGTTTATGTATTATGCCCTCTTTCTTGTTCTTTTCTTTTTTTCGACATTTTGTTTTAAAAGAGCAACTGGCCAGTGACCTCCTGTTATGATCCTACAAATACACAAACTTTACTCCTTTACTTTATGAGGTGGAGAGGTTGTTTCCGATAAATTTTTGTCCCATATAAGAAATTTAAGTGAGAAAATGCAAACCTTATCCATACTACCTTGTGAGATAGAAAGATTATTTATATAGAACTTTGGAGGGCCTCCCACATAAAAAATTTGAATGAGAAAAAACACATAAGTTGTTGGGAAGGAAAACATAATACTTAAGGCCAATGGCCTCCGCCATGATCTCACGAGTGTTCTGGTGAGGTGGAGAGGTTGTTTCAATAGTCGAGTGACCTCTTGTCCTTATAAGATAAAAGAAGTTATTTCTGATAAAATTTCAAGTGACCTCCAATATTGGTATTTAGTAAGAAATGTAATGCCAATTGCTATTATTTGAAAGAAAATTTCTTTAATTATCATTCTAATAGAATCTACAATTGAATATTTTACACTTAACTTCCTTTTTTTTTTTTTGTTTTTTTGGGAAGTCCTGGATTTACTTCATCCATTAGGCTTCTCCTGTTTTTATTGAGTCGAGGATTTATCGAAAACAACTTGTTTACCTCCCAAAGTAGAGGTAAGATCTGTATTTACTCTATCAACTCCAAACATCCCTTGTAAAATTACACTAGATGTGTTATTGTCGTTGTTTCTATTGTCTTTGTTGGAAATATATTTGTTAATAGCACTTTTCATCAATGTTTATAGTAACCAACAAGGAAAGGAAAATAGACATTTCTCTAAATATAACTAATGTTCCAAGACAAGGCTACACAAAATATAATTACACTATTGCAGACTAACCAGAAATCAATCAATCAACTATACCAGGCACCCCTACATGGCTACATCCTCTCCAAACCCACCCCCCCATCCCGGCCCCCGCTCATCACTAAGGGCTAAGCTCACACGGTTCAAAACTCGATGGATAATGAGGCTGCATCTTTCAATGAAGTGCTCAGAAAACCAAGAAGTGGTTATCACTTCAGTTTCCTTCACCATCTGTTTGGTGCTCCAGCCCAAAGGAAAATATCCATGTTAATCTTGAAATCATGTTTTCTCCATTGGAACATTGCTCAAAAAATGCACTGCCTTGAAGTGATGTTCCCTTTCTTAGCTTTGTGAAGGCAATGTCGCGTGATCATCTTCCATATGTTCACATGGAACCGTTTCTGTTTTAGGCTTCGGGACATCCAAAGAAAATACCCTCTTGAACGATTCATAAGATGCAAAGAAAAGTGCTCCCTGAGTCATATACATGATCAACCTAGGACTCAAGCCCCTGCCATAAAATCAAGGTTCATTATTACTAGAACAAATAAAATGGCTAGCGTAAACAACATATTGACATATGCAGCATGCTTTAGAACGCGGTTGGTGTACATTCAGCATGACTTGGCCACAGCACAGACGAATAAGTTATTACTTCTTATGTGTCCAACAAAGTCAGCTTGGTCGGATATGTGCAGCGTCCGACAGACTAATTTGATAAGAGTATGTAGTATCATTAAAATTATATTATGGGATGGGTGGGCGTATCAAATATTTGATACATAAGATCCATAATTAAGTATTACCAGAAGTTGTTCAATTAAATTATTTCAATATGCTATCCAACCATTACCTGTACAGACCCTTTAAACCTTCACGCTTTCCAATTTCTTGAAGTGTGTCGAATACACCAAACTGAGTTGTAGCTCCAGGAATCTGCACGACCAAGACTTTCTTAGGAACTTTACAGATCAGTCACTCATATATATTGTAAAGGGGAAGATGATCAGCACAGAAGCTGAAACTTTACATAAGCACTCATATTGGTCTTAAATCAGTTTCTCAAATAGCAATCAGTTAAACGGGAAAAGGGGATATGAAACACAGCAACTGAACACTATCAGAAGGCTCTAAATTGATCCCAGTTTCAAGTAAACTATAGACATACTGACATCTATCATAACTAGAGTGAACAAGAAAGGGAACACATCAGATGAATAACCTGTGTCTGTAATCTTGTCTTGACAACATCGAAGGGAGTCGTGAATAGTGCAGCAGTAGAGCCCGCTAATCCTCCACAGGCAAGCTGGAAGGAGCAGTAAACAACTGAGAAAAATCTTAATTGTTTGGTACTAGACAATGAAACAAAGAACACTAAGGCTTCATTGCCTCAATTACAAACTTCAATGACTAAACTTTGACAATCATTCCTTAACGCCAATAGTAAAAGCGAGAATGTAAGTGCCAGAAAATTATCTATCATGAGCCAGATAATGGCAACGATAAATGGTAGACAACGGACTGCTCATTGGTAAAAAAAAAAAACTAACCGTCATTAGTGTGTCATTTTGGTTGCGCAATTGAACTGATGACAACCTCAACTCCTTCAGTCTTTCGTATGTGTAGAACTGCCAGTCAAAGTAGTAATGTCCAATAAAAGAGCAATAGAAGGTTAAAAAGAATGATGTCAAACTTGGATGAAAGAGAATATGACGCAATCAACTTCCTGTTCCCTGGTTCTCTCCAAAAAGGCACAGCGAGAGATTGCTAAAGTCAAAACTTACCTTAATGATTGAGTGTGGAATATTCCTCCAGAGTACAGCTTTCCACCCAGCATATAGTGAAGGCAAACCACCACTTCTTACAATAGCAACCAAGGCATTCCTGTAGATGCAAAGAATGAGAAAGGAAGACGTTGTCAGTAGGTAATAATAGCCCTCCACTCCTTATTGTACTGAGTGCAAGTGGCAAATGACTATAACAAAACTACACGGTTAAAGCAGACCACATAATGAGGGTAGGCCAAAAAAATGAGTTCCTATATTTCGCCTTATTTTACTACATTTTATTAGTGTTTGAGCTATCATGTTAATGCTTTGTGCTTATTACGTGTGATTTGGTTATAGGACTTGTTTCCAAGCTTTTGAGCAATTTTGGAGCTAATATAGATGTCTTTGTACTTTGAAGTCCGAGTAGCGGTCCAAGAGAATTCAATAGAATCGCGTTCAAGGTTCAAAGACCGAGATGCATGCAAAAAAATGAAGTAAATGACGACACTGGAAAATGGCTTGGCACCGCCTGCCTTGTGTGCTGCTCCCTGCCAAGAAATCCAGAGGCCTGTTCTAGCACAAGGTGCCATGGATAGCGGGCCACATCAGGCATTTTGTTGCCAGATTTTTCTCATATTGTCTTTCAAAGGGTATTTTGGTGCGGGATCTTTTGTACATGGTATAAATACACCAAAAACGCAAGTAATATGGGTCTGGATGTTGGGAAGTCAGAGTAAGCAAATAAGGATAGAAGACCTCGGATTTCACTACTTTCATCATCATTTAGATCCAATATGGCAGTTTTGATCGTTAGTTGGTTGTAATGAACTCTAGTTTTCTTTCTTCTTTGACTATGTGCTAGTCTAATTTTATGAGTAGGTCCTCGTAGGTTTTGTGACAGATATGGTGTTTTAGGTTTAATTCATGGATTCAACTTGCTTAAATTGTTAGATTTTGTTAATGGAATTTGAACAATATGCATAGTTATTCCTTATTAGTTTAATAGAAAGAGAAGCTTTAGCTTGACGATCTATGCTACTAAATTATAATTTGAATAACGATTCTTATCAGTAATCCAAAGAGCTTCTTGATCATGCTTAAAATTAATTAGGAAAACATTGAGAAGTTTTCCTATTATAAATCCATTGGCTTATTCTTGCAAATGTTCTTCAGCATTAATTAGTTAAATCTGAAGATTTAAGTTCATTGGAAAGACGTTTCTCAATATAGTGGACATGGTGGTTGAATTTGCAAAAAGCAACAATACCTCAGATAAGAACCTTAAACAAGTTGATGTTAATTATTTCTTTTGCACCTGTCTAGCCATTATTCCTTACTTCCTCTATTAATAATCAATTGTTATTTCATAATTCCCAAGTCCATTTAAATCAACACTAGTTAAAAGTATATTTGTTACTCGTGGTACAATACGACATCACTCTACAGTTACTAGTTTCCTGAATATACTTAATAAAAATTGTTTGAGGTATTAATTGTACCAATCTTTAAGGAGACACAAATTATTCTATACATTATTTGACTAGCGAAGCGCTTGAAATAACGTCTAATTTGCGCTCATCACATAAGTATTCCCAGAGAGAGCCGCTCCACCCCTAGTAGGGTGGTTAAATAGAAAATTGCGGATTTCTGACCTACGAGCCAGAATTATCCCTTTTTTTTTTGTGTGTGTGTGTGTGGAGGGGGGGGGGGGGGGGCTCCCGCACCAATCCGGCCTCACCCGTTTATTCCAAGAGGAACTATTTCTCGAGGATAGCCAAAAAGAGTGGAAGGTGCCTGGCTCGTTCCTCCCGATAAAATAGAAAGACAATTGGTATTGAAAGCTCCGCTGTCCTTTAGATATCAAGAATGAGAAGGCGTTCTAATTCTGGAACCAGAATGGGGCGCGGAATGGATGCAACCTCGGGCTCGAGAATGTGCAGTTGTGCTTCTTCCCCAGGAGGGCAAAAAGGGCCAAGCGAGGAACCCAACCCCACAGCCAAAAAAGGTAAGTGCCTAACACAAGCCTTATTTATAGTTTAGTAGAGTCGAGATTTGGCTCCCTAAAGTCTAAAGAAATGTGTGTGGGGGGGGGGGGCGCTTATACAACGGGCTATGCCACCAAAACTAGCCGAGCGAAGTTGTATCCATCCCATCTCAAGCACCTAGAATGTCATGATCACAATTGGTTTACCCAAGTTTCTTTGGTAGTTTAGAGTATGGTCTCCCCTCCAATAAGAAAAGGTATAAATTGGAAACTTCTCTGCTATTTGGATCGGAGAATTTATTGAGGAAATTGGGTTTTAATCCCAGAAACCGCACGATTATATAGCTAAGGCGAAAAAGCTGCACCTAAAATCATCCCAAGCGCTACTAGTGTGGCTACAAAGCTATTTCTTTAGAAAGCTCCTACTAAGATGAGAAATTCCCTGATAAAGCTGCTAGTACCAGGTGAACTCATATTGGCCAAAGTGGAAGAGAAGAAAATGGTAGAGAGATTCGGCATGGTGCTCACTAAACCTCCATAATATCTAACAAGTCGAATCTTATATCGGTCACATAGAACACCAACACATAGAAAAAGGGCTAAACCGCTAAAGAAACCAATCCATGACTTGACACCGGAAAAATGCTACCCCCAATTCCTAGAGCCAAAGAAACCCCCCCCCCCCCCCAAGCCCCCCCGATCGAAAGCATCTAACTTAAGATATCACTAACCTTATTAAGATAAATCAAAAATTCCCTAGTTCACTTTTTCCTGTGAGTTATATCAATTTCGTGATACAGGCTTCACAACACCAAGGACCAACTGAAATTTAAACATGTCGTTGCAACAGAGATCTTATTTTCAAGGATTTTCTTCAATTCTACGCAGGACAGATGTTGAGGAACAAATGAGTATAATATACATATACTAGTTTCGTGCTTTGCACGTATGTCCCATATATTTTTTTATAGATTCATTAGAATGATAAATTCTATAAAAGAAATAATATGTATAATAAGTAATAGAATCTAACAATTACATATTGATCTTTAAAAGTTTGATAAGAAACATCAAATACAAATGACAAATTTGGCCAAATAAAAATATAAACTTATTACAATTTGAAATTTATAAAAAATTAAATTAAAGAAATATAATAGAGATAAAACACAAAAAGAAACTGAGAAGAAAAAGTACAATACACATTCTTTTTAAGACTTTAATCATAATAATGTAGATGGAAAAAAACAAAATCAATACATAATTTTTTTGAATTTTTATGGACACCTTATCACATAACCAATCAAATAGAGCCCTCCTTATCGAGTCAAACCAAAGCATGATTCAAATAGCATAATAATGGTGTAAGTACTTTACTACTTTAACTATAGAATGAAAAAGATCAACCTTGATTAGGAATTTCTTGAAATGAAAAAGATGTATTTATATAGTAGGAATACCAGGTATTAGGAATCTTGGAGAAATACCAAAAGATATTCTAAAATTATAAATTAAATATTTGGAGGTTATGGATATGAAAAATATGAGAGTAACCAATATTAAAAGTAGCAATAAGTAGTAATAAAATGCTAATAATAGCTAAAATAAATGATAGAAAAGAATAACTTTTCATATTTCACAAGCTTCTCCAAAAGTTATACATTTCTGAAATGATTAAAAACAATTAAAAATCAATAATTGATATATAAAATTAACGTAAATAATTACTATGAAAACTTAAATTAGCTTATAACTTTGTATGGTTTTTTTCCGAGGGTGAGGCATTTGTTAATTATGGATAGGTTTTGTTTTCTATTTTCTTTTTTTTTTTTAAGAAAAACGTTTCTAATTTTCCCATGAATTGATGAATGAATTGGGTCTATATTTGAAATACAATATATATTCATTCAACTCTTCAGATTCTCATGTTTAAAAGCAAATTCAAACTAACATTTGAATCTTTAATATGATTTCAAGGAAATTAATTAATAGTTAAAGGGTAAAATAATATTATATTTTTTAAAGCATATTTTCATATATATATATATATATGTATATTAGAAGACAAAAGGACTTGAGAAGGCAAAAGCTTAACATGAAAGAAAAATTTATTTCATTTACGTTTTTCAATTTAATTTTGAAAGTGTATTGAGTTAAACACACTAATAGAACATTTATTTTCTAAAATCTTCCTAGTAATTAACATTTTCTTTTTAAAAATAGCAGATTTCAGAATTTTAAAAAGTTAAAAGAGTGATTTTTAAGATTTAAAATTTTTGACTTAACACCTTCCCACTTTCAATATTTAATTAATAATATAATATAACATGGCATGATTATAATTTAATAATTAATTAATTAATCAACTTTAAAGATGGCATAATGGAAAATAAGTGATGGCATAAGGGCAAAGGGGTAATCCAACTTTGAGGTTAGTATCTTCCCATTTTTAGTATATATGATGTGATGATCTGATACTAAAAAAAATGAGTTGCAGAGCATGAGATGCTTTGGCAACAGAGGCATACTTAAACACAGGCAGAAAACACTCAAGGCTACAAACATTCTCATATGGTAAACAGAATCAGACAGATCCAAAAGCTGGTGGAACCAGATAATGGGATGACTAATGTATTTATTTCAGGAACATAACTTTACCAGCAGTTTTTATAGTGGGAGCCCACTTGCATCTGTTGCTTTATGCGTTCACTCGGAGTGAAAATGAATGAAGTGGCAATGCTTGCACAACCCCCTGCCAAGCAGTGTGCAAAAGAGTGATACTCCTGTGTAATAGAAATGTATAGCAGTTAGGAATACACCAATTCCCTTGTAAAAAGAAGCATACTAATGGAAAATATATCTGTGGTTACCATAGAACATAGACCAGTTTCTCTTTAACTAATTTATAGAAATTCAAATAACTTCGCAAGCCTAACAGTCTCTTTTCATTTTTTTCCCCAATTTCATTCTCAGCTTTGTTGGGTGATGCAGACAGAAATTTCGATGGGAGTTTTAACATAAAAAGGTAAAAAAGAATGATAAAACATTCACCTTAGGAAAAAGAGGAAGCAAGGCCCCTTTCACTGATTCATATGTAAAGGTGTAAATTGCAGATATTGGTGCAGAGGAAGCAAGATTGGTAGAAATTCCCCGATAAAGTGCTGTTACTCCTGAGATAAATTGACAAACAATTTCAGAGGTCAAAACATAGGCTCTATAAGGAATTATCATATTGAAATGTGATGTGCAGCTTCAAATAAACATACCTCTTTCGGAAATAAACGATCTGCCTATGTAATAAAGTGGCTTCTGACCATTGGGACATGACTGAATAACAGTCTTAATTGTGTCAACTGGATGAAGACAAAGGCTGACAAATATTCCAGCCATCGCTCCTGCAAATGCATGCTCTCGTTTTGCAAGTGCGTATCGAGGCTTTTCCTTTTCCACAGAGATCTGTACTTCAGAATTGAGCTCTTCCTCCAGTTCTACTTTTTCATTGATGGTAGAGTTATATATGTCATCCTTAGCATTATTTTTGTCATCTACACTAGCGGAACAAGTTAGAGGTACAGGGTACTCATGGACGACCGACTTATTTTCAGAACATGGAATCTCTAGTGCATTTGAGGTTTTGTCATGAAAAACCTCATTATAGTGCCTTCGAGATGAAGTGCCGGTTGACACCTCATTGATCTCATTTACTGTATCCACAACTGAGTAGCAACTTAAAGAACTGTTTGTCGTGTCTTCTATGGTACATTTTCTGCTTTCGTGGTGTCCAATACAAGCACAATTTAATTGATGCTTAAATTTCTGCAAGGATGATTCATGCATCCAACCATACAGAGTCTGTAAATAATTGGTGAAATGTTTTGCTTTCTGAGTTTCTGGATGCATGGTAGATCTGTCATCGAGTAGATTCTGCAGAAGAGAATTTCCTAAAAGAGGACCAAAGAATGAGACTTTCTGTTTCGCTGTCAGTCGTTCAACATTTTCAAGCATCAGAGCTGAAGAGTCTGTATCATTATCCACATTGACGTGTATTGAGTGATCATGAGGTGAAGAATAGACCCCAGAAATTTTTTCTGCGGTCGAGTAACCAAATATGTTGTTTTCTTGGTGATCAGAGTTATTGAATCTAGAACTTGCCTTAGATAGGATTCGCGTAAGAGGGCGAGCTGCAGAATCCCATATACTTCCAACTGCTGATATGAGCTCACTTGTGCTCATTATCTCAGAAGATTCCGAGTCAGAATTTTTAGGGTTCTCTTTATTTCCAGAAGAAATAGGGGCATTACTTTCTCGGTCTAAATCAGTGATTTCAAACAGTGCCCCATCAAGTAGATTACACCTGTATCTGATTGAAGGTTTGTCACTTTGGCGTGGTTGGTTTCCCCCAGCCATTTTATCACAATGCTTTAAAATGTTCTTCAAAACATAAAGTGCTAGAAGATTGCCAACTGCAATGTGGACGTAACCGCATTATTATTATTATTATGTGAAAAGAACTGAATTATTTGCTGAAAAACATCATTGATACTATACATTAACCGAAATAAATCGGTGCAAAATGTAACAAAACCAAGTAAACCATTCAGCAAGTTCATTTAAGCATTGGTGTGAATGTCTTATACTTTGTGCATGTTTCTACCTAACACGTCTTTCACCCGATTATACTAGATGCTGTAGTTTAAGTTCTTAGATTGGAATCATAAACTGAATATAATATTGAGCAATCCTCCTTCACATGAATGAAATTGGAATACCAATTGCCTATTAGCTATGAAGTGTGTTTTTGATGTTATATATTATACATCGCAACATATGCACATCAAAGCTCTAAAATAATAAGTAAAAGCTACTAGTACTTTAGTCGTATATAAGCATAGTAACTTCCACAAAAGAATCCCATCTTAAACTAAATTTCAAAATGTAATATTTAGCATGTTAGGAGAACAATACAGAGAGAAAAACACTTAAAGGTGTTTCATTTCAGATTCTCTTATGATCCCGGCATTCTGTATTTCTATGTTAACACAAAGCTAATAGATAAGAAACATTCTTAACCAAATTCTTTAAAGTTACTTGTAGAACAGAAAACAAAAGAGGTGCTGTAACCTGTCAAAGCTTCCTTCCTCTTACTAATCCCAAGCCACTAGTTCCATTGGACACAGCAAGCCAAGAAGTAACATATTACCCCTGACAATAATGCCACTTACAAATTTCAAAATGGACATAGCCAATCAAGAAGTAACATCAATTACAAATTTCAAAATCAAGATTTACAAGGAAAAAAATAAATGAAACCATCTAATAACTATACTAGAGAAAAATTGCTATAAAGACATCCCTAAGAACTAATAAGTTAGTCTCTTCTTCTTCTTTTTTTTTTTTTTTTTTGATAACCGTGTGTCAGGGCAAAATTGTGCAAAACTAAAAAATCAATCTTTTAGTAAAACCAACTTCAAATCGTCCACTCAATGCTTCTGTTGTTTTCTCTCAGTTCCTCGACAACAAACTAGGAGTATTACACATAAAAATACAAAGATGCTTCTCAAAATACAAAAACTTTTTCCTTAAACCAATTTGAATTGTCCATTCTTGAATGTCTGTATGATCCACAATTAACAAGAAGGACTTCAATGATTCTTGCTTTCTAACAGTTCCTCAGCAACCCCTTTATGAGAAATACATACATAAATAGAAAAACACTTCTCAAAATACAACAACATTCATAAAAATCAAAACTTTTTCCTCAAACCAACTTGAAACTGCCCATTCTTGAGTTGTCTTGATGACCCACAACTAACAACAAGGACTTCACAGATTCTTTCTTTCTATCAGTTTATCAGCAAACCCTTAATGAGAAATACATACAACACAACAACATTCATAAAAATCAAAACTTTTTCCTTGAACCAACTTGAAACTGTCCATTCTTGAGTTGCCTTAGTGACCCACAACTAACAATAAGGACTTCACTGATTCTTGCTTTCTATCAGTTTATCAACAACCCCACTATGAGAAATACCTATATAAATACAAAGTTACTAGTACCTGAATGGAATTGACTGTTTGGTAGCTGAAAACAATGTTCCAAAAATGCTGTGAATCATTTTTCACCTAGGGCAAATCAGAGAGATATTGGGTGCAAATTCCCCCCTGTGACTGCCCCAAGTTTGTATGGTTTATGAAGAAATAGAGACCAAATTCAAAATTGGGATTTATCAGCTTCCATAGTTCTATAATTGTGTAACCATGAGACGTACCAGAGTGTCACTGTCATCTTGATTTTTCCTTTATAAAGGGAATAATTTCATAGTAATTTCTTCTCCATTGTAGCTTGTACCTCATGGGTGTTTTATTTATTTAAAAAAATTAGGGTTTATCAAAACAAAAACAACACACACACAAAAAAAAGTTGGACTGATTTTGGAGACTTGTGCATATCTAGTTTCATCTATGAAAATACCACCATTTATAAGTTAAGAGAAACTGGAAATTTGATAATATTTATTTAAAAAATCATCATATATTAGTTATTTTTCATGTTACAATAATAGTATTTTTTTAAAAAAAAATTCTATTTACATGTGATATTAATTTTGATTCAACTAATCTAAATTCAGCCAAATTATTTTTAAGAGTACATTCCGAGGAAAGATGATTTCCTTTGCCCCTAAAAATTTCATTTAGAACATAAAGTGCTTCCTATCAAAGTCAGTAATTTTCATGTTTGTTTAAATTTCTTCTGTTACATCAATGGAAGTTGGGGACATGATTATAGTGTTTATAATTAGTTTTTATTTATTTTTTCTTTTTCTTTTTTAAATTTAAAACCTCCCTACTACTGGGGACCATTTATCATTTTAAAATTAAAAAATATAAAATTACAACCCAAAGATTAGCCATAGATTCTGAGGCTATTGGGGATCCAATTTTCTCAAAAAATTATACGAGTCTGTCAAAAGTCTCAGATACCTTGCGACATCAAACGACACCTAGTAATGATCAAGGAATAGGAAATAGACAATTTCGACAGTGTTTCATGAGACAGCACCAATCCATCATGTTATATTAGTTTGCAATTTAATATGCCAACTATTAAATAACTTATTAAAAATACAAGATAAACAATCAAAAATATCTCAGATTCCCAAGTATAGAACTCTGATATATAATTTCTTTTCACTGCATCTACTAACATTACAGGATTACTCTGAAAACTATTACAAAATCCTATCATTAGCTCTACACATTAATCATTTTTTCTACCATACAAGTTCATTACTATGATAATTACAGTAACTAACACTCCTCTTGATCAAAATTTATTGCATCATTTGGGATGATAGTAAAAAACTCTCTTTACAAATGGAAAAACTAGAGTACTTCCATCCATGGCATGTTGTCCAGCTGATTCTCGTTTTCGTTTGTTTTCCATCTCAGTCAAATCTCGAAGTATTTGTATCCGTCATCAGCGTTGGTCATTCCCTCTTCCCAATCACCCATCCGACGACCACCAAAAACAACTTGCTGAATGCCTAAATATCTGTAAATTGAACTATAGATGTTAGCATCTCAGCTTCAGAAGATGAAAATCACTCATAAAATTGATTGCTTACTCTGAGCTCAGTACAGTCAAGCAATTGAGAAGAACGTCGATTGAGAAGAAATCAGCTGTGCCAAGATCCACCCTGTTAGGCACATGACAGACGAATAGCATTATAAGGAATCGTTGATGGAATATGTTTAATCGAAAAAGAAGAAAAAAGGTGCAAAACAAATGCATACCAAACTCTGGACCAATTGTCCTGGAATTCAACGTTACTTATGTCATGGAATGATGAAGGCAGCACGTTGAAACCTTTCTCAGCATCATAAAGAGGATCGAATTCCATTGATGAACATGAGCCTGCCAGCTGCATTCATTTAACACAAATTTGAACCTTTTCCCAATCACGTTGAGGAACTTTCTATTCTTCGGGGATGAATGAATGAAATGATCAAGAATAGAACCAACAACTTACTACAATTACAACATAACCTGACACCATCTTGTTTTAAAGTAGGAAAACTTTAAAACGCCAGGTGATAGGAAGCACTCAACTTTATGCTTAGTTACTCAATGAAGTACAGTGCTGGGAAGAACAACACTTAACAGCAGCAAAAAAGAAAATTCATAATAAGATATATGTTGAGCGGTGAGTTCACCTGCAAATTAGATGAATTAAATGCACCTAAACGGCCCATGACATACCATGCCTGGATAACCTGCCAATAGAAGCACAAGATAAACTTTGTGTTGTCAAACCAGTAGTGCTACAAAGCGTGAACTAATGGAAAGTGAGAACAGAGAAGAAAACAATAGACATACACTACCAAGAATGTTAACGTCTCTATCAGACGGTGAGCCATAGAGTTCAAACCATATGTATGAATCAAGAGGATTAAAACTGCCAATTCAAAATAGATGCAGTGAATGACATGTGTCTTAACAAAATAGCAACAAATAAAAAAGAAATTGCAGTAATCTGTTTTCTGATTATCATTTTATCTGATAACTTAGGTCTTACCTGCAACAAGCATGAAATTCTAAACTCTATTCCATATTTAAAACAAGTATGTCCTCTTATAATCATCCACAAATTCAGAAACTTCCATGATTTTCTCTACCAGAATTTGCAACTAAAATAGATGTAGAAGTCCTACAATAACATGAACCAGGGCGAGACTATTTCTCCATAAGAAAAAAGCTATACATGTAGAATTTGGTGTGTTTTTTGGTATGAAGGAAAATTTTCCTATGTTTGATTTTTATCAGTCCTACAAAGGCATATGTTCGATTAACATAAGCCTTTGGGCTTAATTAGGTAAAGGATTTCATTTGTGACACATCCAAAATGAGTTATTAAAAATGGGATTAGTTCCTATAAAAAATCAAATTTCTCCTAGCAAAATTAAATGAGCTTAGATTATCAAAAACAACAAAAAACTTATGCAGTATACATAGTCATATTACACCAAGCAAAAAAGGTTACTCAAACATCTCATTTCCATATTGTGAGGGAGTTATGCTCCCATCGAAGCATATTCCCCTTTCAAAATGGTCCAAAGAGATGAGGCTGGCAGAATATGTGTTTAGTATGAATAAAAACTTTTGTAATGAATTTTTTAACTGCCCATCTTCCTGAACCTTCAATGGCCTCTTTGAAAATGTTTGATAACTGTAAACATTTCCATCAAATGGAGGAAATGACTTCCCTTACTTAGGGCAGAAAATATTTTCCTTTGTAACTCCATTTTAATTGTTCCAATACAAGACATTGTTATCAGTCATTTTTTAAGACAGACTTTATTATCAATTATTAACACTCACAATTTAAGACTTTATTATCAATTATTAACACTCACAATTTTCACCAAATGGAAATGAAAACTATACAATTGTTGAAACTATCATCTATCCTTCATAAATACTTTCCACAAAATATATTTCATCATCAACCAAACACGGGAAAACATTTTCCTTCATACTAAAAATGAATCAACATGCGAGAACTTTATAATTAAAGGAACTTGGTTGCTGGATGCCATGCTATTATATCTCTAGGAGATTGAAATGGAAAGAGACATCAAGTATAGTCAGAATTTACTTACTCTCTAAAGCTGACTTTGAATGCAAGCACTGATCCTGTTTTAGACTTCTGAAAATTACGGCCCTTTGTTCGAACTCTCTCTTCGACCTATCAAAATGGAGAAAAGAAGACAGATTTCAATTGGAAGTCATAACTCACAATTTAAAGTGAACTGAAATCAATAAAATGCGGAATATCTGCAAATGGATGTATGTCAAATCTAACTCAAAATCCCAATAAAAAATTACACCGACCTTTTTCCTCATAAGCTCTGGATTGCCAATGCTATCACCAAGCACAGCACGTAGCTCTGTATCATGTTTACAAGCATCTTCCAACACCCTGAAATAACATTTTTGACATAAACAACTCAATATCAAGGATACAAATGAAGTAAAAGTGAAGATCAAATCAATTTTGGCATGCTAATGGTAAACAATGTTACATGTACTCTAGCTTGTTCAGGTGCCAACCTCCCATCAACAACAGGTTAATCTAAAGGATGTACATGCAGACATACTTCAAAGCAATGCTTTTATCAAATTCAAAGCATGGAATAAGGTAATCATGAAAGTATCAAATACCCCCTCCATTTCAATTTGTTTGTCTTACTTACCTTTTCGTCCATTTCAAAACGAACACATTTTTCCTTTTTTGACAACTCTTTACTTAAAACTTTCCACACGACATGTTTAAGACCACAAGATTTAAAGAGCATTTTGGTACATTCTGCGTATCCTTAATTTAAAACCACAAGATTAAACAACATTTTGGTATACTCTACATATCTTTAGTATAAAACCACAAAATTCAAAAGTTTCTTTTTCTTAAACTCCACGTCAAGTCAAAACCAGACACACAAATTGAAATGGAGGGAGTACCATTTCAACACAAGAAGTACATACAAATATACAATTATGGCATCAAATAAAGAAAGCAGTTAAAGATATACTTTGCCCAAGCTGGGTAATTGTGAAGACGTTCATATTCCCGTTTCCTCTTCTCCTCCCTGACCTTCAACAACCTCCGTCCTCTCGCCGTGGTACCCGACCCTTTGATTGCTTTCCCACTGCTACTATCACTTCTTTCTCCAAAATCTGCACTTAAATCTGTTGATTTTACAGCGACAATGGTGGAACCAAGTGAAAGTTCTCTGTTACTCATTGGCATTACAAGAAACTGTGCAGCTAACAATGGACATGAAGAACTACATGGCTTCCATATGGGGTTGAGAAATTGTTGATTTACAACAGACATATCTGCATAAAAGAAGGGTTTTAGCATACCATTTTAGGGTTTTAGAAAGAATTAAGATTTTTCATGAAAAATTGAATTTTGTGATATACCCAATTTCAAGAAAGTAGGATAAAGTTCAACAGAGAAGTTAATAATTAACTACAACTGGAAATAAAGAACATAGATTGAAGAAAAAATGGAGCTTTGCTTGATTACCTTGTAGAGTGTCACTACGGGTGGCTGAGAATATGAGCTCTCCAACTAAAAAAATCTCTGTAAATTAGAAAAATTAAATGAAAGAATGAGATTGATACTTGGTATGTTACTAATAAGCTCTACGCGGCTCAACTAATTTGACAAGATATCATTTTTTTCTATGAATAAATTTGATAATTATATTCAAAAGAAAACAGATATAATTGTAATAAGTTTTATGTATATATTATCAAACTCAAAATTTCAGTGACTATATTATTATTATATTATATATTAGTAATAAAATAATTTTTAAAATTTTTATATGATGCGTGGTGATAATGACTAGAGGTGGTGATTATGGTTGTTGATTGGAATAATGTTGGCTAATGATTGTGTGTGGATAGTAGCTAGTAGTGATAATTATACCAATTATTCTCTATGTTCTATTTTATATAATTTATTTTTTAAAAAGGATTATTTCATCATAAGTAGAAGTAATTTAATTTTAATTTTTTTTACGCTTAATAAAATGAATTACAATTAAGAAATATTTTAGATCATAAATTATAGAAATATTTTTTATTTTCTTAAATACCATACTAAATAACTGGGTGCCACATAAAATTTGTTTATCATTTTAAAATTTTGACAATAATTTTTTTATTATTTTGGCTCCAAACTCTCATCAAGAATGGATGCATTATTTTGTAATATGTTACAAGTTACAATCATACCGCGTAGTATTAACAAATTTCTCAATATGGATTTGAAACAAATTTATAATTCCCACATGGTCATGTATATCAATAATTGTAATCCATTTTCTTTAATCTTCAGACTGATAAATCTTAAAATATAGTTTTGATTTGTCATAATGTCAAGTTTCTTTCATGACCACATCATACTTTTATCAGCAAGAGTGATCATATCGATCCCCGTCTTGTGCATGTAATAATTAATTGGCTAGCAACAAATTTTTAAATGGAGTTTAGATTTGCGAAAGATTAATCATTGACCTATTGAGTTGGGATATCTTGAGAAACAAAAAAAAAGTGGCATTTATTTCTTAGTTGACTTCTTCATCCAATGGCCCTAGCCCTTATTTTTGTTTTAATATATTTCAAGTTACAAAATCTAGAATATTACTTTCTTCGTGTGAATTTGTTTATCTGATTTTGATTTAATAAGAAATTTAAGAAAATAAAAAATCTTTAAATCTTGTCATCGTCATATATACTTGAGGATTGTCCATCGATACTTATTCATCAAAAAATTATATTATATAGTGAGAAAAAAAAATCTTTATGTGTGTGTGTATATGTGTGTATATATAAATATTGACACTTCTTGACTTCTACACAATTGTATTCTTTATATATTGACACCCCTTAGTCGAGAATCTGGTTCCGCCACTGGTAATGTGAAAAGTTAGAATGAAAAAGTTGTCAAAAATACACACACATATTTCTTAAACGAGCTAAAGAGGAAGGCAAGACAAAACAAATTGAAACAAAGAGAGTACTACAACAACAACAACAACAACAATGTATATACCTAGTGTAATTTTATAGGGTCGATAAAGATTGTTTTTAATAGACCCTCAACTCAACAAAAGCATTTCAAAGGAGTTTAAAAAATATTTACAGAAGCGAAGAAGGGACAGTAATTAAAATACAAGAAACAATAGATAATAGCAGAATTAATCAAACAATAAGAAACTACGATAATAACACTAATATTATCGGTACGAATTGAGAAGCAAATATTGTGCTCCAAACTATCACCAAGTCTGTCCCATACGAAAGCACGACAATCTCTGCTACTTATTAACCTTCTATTCATATTCGTAAATTCCATATCTTCTTATCTAGGATTATGTCATCAAGAGTAAGTTACCTACCTAGAATAAATTAGTGAAATTCTTGGTTTGTGAAACATAATAGATTTATTTAAATGCCTAATCAAAATACATAATCAACTCTTCACATTTGCTCCTCAGAAATGTCATAAAGCAATAATTAAACTTTTACTTGTTCATTCCTACTGAAGAGCATGAATATTATTAATAATAATTAATTTTTGTAAAAAAATCACCAAAAATCTTTGACCAAATTTATTTTCTAGAAGAAATTCCCTTTGTTTAATGAACCATGAGAAGCATGAGCAGATAGATAATTTATTAAATTCCACAATTTGATGGCCTCCATTATGAAAACGAGTAACGTATAATAACAACATATCTAGTGTAATTTTACAAGTACGCGAGCTTTATCTCCTATATTAGAAGGGAGAGAAACTGTTTCGATCGACTCTTATCTCACTCGATTCTCATTAACCGGGGCCTACCTTAGTAGCGGAGCTCTTTGAAGAGGCATCTTTTGTAAGGTAGCAAGGACATCACTAGAGTTGGGAATTCTTAGTACACGTGACATAAGACATGAAGAAGTGAGACAATTCCCAAAACACCATCATAGCCTCCCACTCATAGGTATTGTGCACTTCACACCTATAAATAGTACTCTAATCGACGCGACATGTTGGACTCCGAAGATCACTTATAAATCCAGTGCTCTAATACCAAACTTGTCACGACCTGTATGTTACTATCTGTATAAATATGACTAGAAGGAAGAGGTCAATATCCACATCCAAATCCTAATGGCTGATTCAACAACTCCTTTACTTTCAAATTTTCCTTCAACCAAGAATCACCAAGATCAAGAATTTCCAAAGCTAAATGATCAAGAACAAATAATAGAGCCATTTTTTGGAAGTTGTGGAATTGCATGGCCACAAATCTTGCAAGTCATACTTGTTTCTTTGGCTTGTTTCTTTGAGGCTCAACAAACATTCATCACAATTTCTACTGATGCAATCCCTTCATGGCATTGCAGACATCTTAGAAACACAAGTTGTAATTCGAAGTCCAACGTGTGTCGACTTTATTCAACAGAATGGGATTGGGATAAGCCCATTTACACATCCATTGTGTCTGAATGGTCACTTCATTGTTCTAATAGTCCTATACTACCAGGCCTTCCTGCTTCATCTTTTTTCATGGGGTGCTTGCTTGGTGGTCTTGTTCTTGGTCTTTTAGGTGACACGATTGGTCGAAAAACCATGTTGTTTTTTGGATGTTTGATCATGTCTATGGCTTCAGTCTTCATTGCTTTCTCTGACAATATTTGGATGTACTCTGCCTTGAGATTCCTAAGTGGATATGGTCGCGCTGCGATTGGTTCATCGGTACTTGTGTTGTGTTCTGAGAGTGTTGGAAAGCAATATCAAGGAAAAGTTGGAACTGTAGGGTTCTTTATGTCTACACTTGGATTTCTGTCATTACCAGGTTTGGCTTATTTGAATAGGAACTACTCGTGGAGGGTACTTTATCTTTCGACGTCTCTTCCTGCTATAGTTTACTGTATGTTGATGCAGTTTAGTGTTTATGAGTCACCAAGATGGCTTCTTTCAAAAGGGAAAGGTAGTGAAGCTTCTGCAATCCTCAACACATTCGTTGCATCTCATTTCAAGAACCATTGAATCTTGATCACAAGAAGCTGAATTTTACGACTAGTCCTAATCAGCAGTTGATCAAGATTCTGTTTAAGAAAAAGTGGATTCTTGGACAGCTATTGATAGCAGTAGCAGTTGGTTTTGGCATTGGATTGATGTACTATGGCATGCCATTAGGACTCGGAAATGGCAACTTTAGCTTAAATCTCTACGTGAGTACTGGGCTAAATGCGTTACTTGAATTGCCATCATTCCTGCTAGTCTTTTTCTTGGTAGAAAGATGCAACAGGAGAAGCACACTACTCGGACTGAGCATTTTATCTGGTGTTTGTGGCATGTTATGCATGATGGCGAGTGAAGGCAAGGTTTTACAGCTAGTATTGGAGTTAACTTCATTTTTCAGTGGTTGTACTGCATTTGATCTGTTGCTGATATATACTTCAGAGTTGTTCCCAACTAGTGTAAGAAATGCAACAGTGTCAATTGTCTGGCAGGCTGTGGTGCTCGGAGATGGTTCTTGGAATTATGGCATCAATTACAGGATGTTTGGTCATTTTTCTGCCAGAAACAAAGGCATTGGAGATTTGTAAGAACATAGAAAGACAAGAAAAAGATGTTGATGAAGCACAGGATTGATCTTTGTTGTTGTAGTGCATGAGTTTTGACATAGAATTGAAAATATATACCTTCCAGAGTTTCCACTTCTCAGATTAGAGAAACTAATTTTGATAGGATTATTATCGATAAAAATAATATTGCTAAAGGAGACAATAGTTTAAGTGATCCAACAGATTTCGAAATAAATTTTCCAACTGGTTTACATGGATAGTGGCTTCGGATGATCCATATAAAGAGTCATTTTGACTTATGACATCATACCCCAAAGTGAATCTTTGACTCAAAACGACAATTATCGAACTTGAAAAAATTGTCAGAGCCCAGGTTAGAACCGGGGAGTTTTAGTTTGTGAGACTAACGCGATAACCATCTACACCACCCAGACTTGTTTATTGAATGTGGCAATCCATTTTACAAGAAAAAGAAATTGTATTGGACTAATAAGTTAAAAATTGAATATAGGAAAACAGTGATATTTGTAATGATTTTTATATAATACCATTTTTTTGTAATTAATTTTTCTTTCAATTGATTTTTTTGAGATATTAATTTTACTTGTTTTATGATTTCTTTGACTAAGTCAATTGTCAACACATTTTATAATTACTATAGACATTTGAAAAATAATAACTATCTTTTTCATCTAATTGAGTATATTTAAGTAGAGTAATTTAATTTTCCAATTTGCACAATTTCTCCTCTCTTAATTCCAATTTGCATAGTATGTGGCAATCTAATTAGTTTGATGCGATGGAAAATATTCACCAAATTAAAATAATAAAACGCTCACACAATTCAACAGATTTAGTTTTAAACCAAAAGGCAAAATAATTGAAACAAGAAAATATATATATAAGTATTTCATTTTCACGAAAAACACATTTAATTTGTAACCAAACATAAAGTTAAATCCCAAAATCCAAGATCTATCCTACACTCCCTGGACTTCACTTGCGATAAGCAACAGCCAACAAGGGAAGGAAGACTCGCTATGCGCAGGGTCCAGGAAGGAGCCGGACCATAAAGATCTACTGTTTACAATCATACCTGCCGTGATCTCCTGATCACATCACAATAACTTTACCAGTTACTCCAAGGCTCTCCTTTTAAGTAACAGCCAACAAACATTTGGAAAACAGACAATTGTATAAGACCTGGGAGCATTGTTATAACAGTGTTCAGATGTATTATTCTTTTATAACAGTGGTCTTGGGTTGCTGTCTTTTTTATACTTGCTATCTCTCACGAGCACAAGTATTGGGGCTTAAGCATGAGGACAGAAATTACCTTTTTTTTCAGTTTTGGCTCAAGACACAGTGCATCGAATTCAAAAATGAAAACAACAGAGCCAGTTACTCAAACATGATCTTCCTTTCACAAAAGCATCATAATCAAACATAAGTTACCAGTCAACACTATTTCATAGCCTAAAAAATGCATCAGCAAGTTTTTAAATAGAACTACATGTACACACTACACAATGTGAAACTCCACACCGCCTTCCTTTCCTCCTCCACCTCGAATAGGGGAGGCGGGAGAGTGGAGGAGCAAATATTCCTAAAGAAATTCAACTGATCAGTACAGCTTGCTGCAAGCTGAAGTTCCTACATATCTTCCACAACAATGGAGATGACACAATTGCGTCTACAGTCTACTCTAGAAAGAAGGATAGCCAAGCGCCCTCTTCCACAATTTTTCTACTGTACTATTGCCATCTTTTGGATGACCTAACTGCAGAAGTGTTTCCAGCAGGAGGCTTTTTAGAACCTGAGAAGCATAGAAAAGGAAAATGGAAAAGTTGGAATGATTTAGAAAGAAGGAAATGGCGAATTATCATTTCTCTTCTCTAATTACGAGAGCATTAACAAAGAAAGAAAATAAAGGCGAAAAAGAACATATGAGAATCACGTACTCAGGACTTTAGGGGTGCTCTTCTTCAATGATGACATCCGAGAAGATCCTGTTTGCACCGCCTTTTGTGAGGGCCGTGGAACTTTAGCAGGTATAGAGGGCCTGAATCATTCACCAGCAAAGAGAATAAGTGTGTGTTTTTAAATTTGATGAGTGCCTTGGGAATCTTTAACAAAGAGTTCAGCAGGAAAACGTAGCATTCTCCTGTTCCGAAGTAACTACAAGCTATCTTCGACAAAATACTGTACTAAGAAGATATGTGATCTAAATAGTCATGAAGTACATTTAAACTGGAAACGAGGAATTGAGACTTTAAACTATGAGAAATGCTCATTCAAAATGTAACCTGATGTTGATTTTCCGTGGAGACAAAATATGGATCAAGAAATGAGAAAAGGGAAAACGAAAAATGAAAAAAGCTAATACAAAGGCGGGTAAAGCAATTTTCAACACAAAGATAAAAGATATGCTGATATATCAACCTGAGGTCATTATGGAGAAATGGGAATTTATTCCATGAGTGAATCGACATTCAAGAAACAAGTTAACAAATTGTAAGGCAAGACCTGACAAAAAGACAATCAGAGATGTCATAATATACACATTTGTAGAATACTCACTTCTCAGGGGTCTCAGAAGGTGGCTTTGTCGTTTCGGGGAAAAGAGTATATTCTACGATACTATTGATTGAACCATCAGTCTCAGTTCCCATTGAAAGTACACCATCAGATATGTCACTTAATCTCTCTTCAGAATCTGCATCATCAAGCCCGATGAGCTCCACATCTTCATTAGCATTTTGACCTCTTCTCACAGTAGCCCTTGAATCAGTGTCTTCACCCTGATTTAAATCAGCATCTACTACAGCAAGCCTGGATTGTCTAAAGAAATCTCTGTGATGCCTAAAGTCATCCATTGATTGCTGAGAACCAGTGTCAGATTGTCTGTCGCTATAGTCTGAACTATTTTCCACGTCAGAAGCAACTTTCTGAGTAGGTTTTAAGCTTCTCTCTCCAGAAACTTGGCTTGTTCGTGGACCGCCTAAAGAATGTCTTCTTGGAGAGGGGGAGCTATGCCGGGTTGAGCTCACACTATGCCTCTCACCATTGCCACTGGTTTTGGGAATCCGTAGCCGTGCAATTTCTTCGTCCTTCTTGGCAATTGTGTCCTTTAGGTTAGCTACCTGAAAATTGACAAGCAATACTTTGTACATGACCATAGCAAAGTAAATAGCAACACTGCAAGCATCATAAATCTATTGTACTCTAGAGAAGAGCCAAGCATACAAGACAGTATTCAAACAGGCCTTAATCATAGATGCGCAAGTGTGATGTCGGATTCACAAAAAATAAGTAGACAATACAACTGTAGATGCAGGCAGTGCGAAATAGTAAGAGCAACTAGAATAACATTATCTACCAAGCTATTGATATTAGAACGTGCCGTGAGGTACCTGATCCATAAGTTCTTTAACACCCCGACCCTCTTTGTTATTCCGCGCTGCACCCAACTCTACTCCAGACACCCTCTCGGCAAACTTCAGGGTGCTAATGGTTTCTGAGTAGGATTCAACATCAGGATTGAGCTGTACAAACATAAGTGTCTTTGCCTGGCCTCCTGTAACATGAAATGAGCGAAAATAAGTAAATAAAGGTTTAATAGAAAGAGAAGTAAAACTCATTTACAGAATATATGTAAATTAGAATTAACACAGAAAAGGTAATTAACTACCAAGGGAGCTTTGAAGAACTTGTGTTAGTTTGCTATTTCGATATGGCACATGAGAACTTTTTTGTGCCAATGCAAATATCACATCCCCAAGAGCAGATAATGATTTGTTTATATGTTGTGCTTCTCGTAAACGATCCCCTGTGGCTTCCGAGCGATCTACTCTTTCACTACCAGCCAAATCTACCAAATGCAGGCAACCTCGTAGAATATCATTTGTTTCCAAGTCTATACCACGTACGTGAACAGTGAGGATACTGCAGTATAATGAGTCAAATAAACATGATGTACAGACAGAAAAATATTTCAGAATTGAGATAAGAAGTGTTGTCTAAGAGATAACCTATGTGACCGACTGCTTCTTTCATTTAAAGCAGTAGCGCCAACAGCTCTATTCATTAGGCCAATATTCATCAACTCTAAGACATTTGCAGTTGATTTGACTGGATGCATGCTGGCATCAGGGACAGCTAAGCCATTGGGTTGAGTAGTACTCCAAATCCCAAGTGTGCGAAAGTTAAGGAAACATCAGGAAATATATGGCATACACATTCCTCACATCTCCACTAACTATTGGAAATGAAAACTTTAAAAATCATTATATAATTACATTGAGGAAATAGTGATTCAAGGAAATAAATGTGTAAAAAAATGAACAGAAGAAAATTTTAATAGCCAATGTATCAAAAACACAAATAGATTATTTTAACAAGGATATCGTTTCTGAGAAGTATCACTGCAGAGCAAGTCACGCACTTGCTCATTGTATATCTCAACCATTTGAACACCAACTTCATATGCGATGGAACTTTTCCTACTCTGGGAGATGTTGAATAGATCATTCAGAGCTCGATAGTTGACCCCCCAATTCTCCACCGATGACATGCTGGGCCCACTCTGAAGGCAATCAGAATGGACTAGGATAAGTAGAAGTGAAAAGCCATTGGTATCTACAAAATACACGTTCTAGAGATGGTCATACCATGGTATATGTTTTTCCTGAACCAGTCTGACCATAAGCAAAGATGCAAACATTGTACCCGTCCAAAACAGACCTGATTAATGGCTGAGTATCTCGAAATACCTCCTCTGAAATATGCTAGAGTTAGAAAATGGCAAGCATTGAGAAAAGGTAATGTCTTTTTTTATTCTCCTTCATGAAGAAAGTAAAGGATGTTTCTATAGGTTCTTAATCTAAATATCAAGCTGATAAAAAATCATCAAACCTTGGGTAACTGCAGGTGCAAAGACCTTGTTGAATTTGAAAAGACGGTGACTATCTTTCCCCAGTTTTGAGGGATTAGCAACAACCAGTTCACCATTCTCACCAATGTACTCTATGGTCGTCAATTTTTGGCTTTGACCCGCAAGGAATGGCCTTATCCGACAGTAAACTCTAATGTTACCTATCAAAAATGATATTATGTTAGGGAAACACTATGTTGCACTTAAATGACTAAGTTTTTTCACATTCCATTTGACTAACCTTTTAAATCTTGAACTTCGTTGTACAACTTCCTATTTTCTTCGAGCACTGTGTGATAATTCTGAGCAGCATCAACCAGCCCCTTAAGATTGAACCCTGTTAATGGAGAATACATGCATAGAGATCAGATTTCCAGATGAAGAAGTACAATGTAATCACAGAATTCAGCTCTCGTCCTGACCAAAGTGATTAAGCTCTTCGACGTAAATCTCCTTGGTCCTCATCACCTCCTGCCTTATAGACTCAGATGATATCCTCAATTCCTGATTTATTTGAGAATGTCATATCCCTAATAACTTTCAGTATGAAGTGTTAAGAATAAATTCAGATGCAAACCTGCAGAGATCCAAAATGAGAGTCTATGAAGTGTTTGTAGCCAAGCTCTCTCCTTTTCAATTTCACCAACTTGGATTCTGAAAATGCCTCAAGTTCTTGTACTTTCTTTGTTGATTCACTCAGCAGACGTTGAAGTTCCAGTAGCTTGTTCTCCAACTCAGCTCGAGTTTGCTCTAGTTGTGCTTCCAGCTGTAACCGGTCTTTTTCATGTGCATGTTTGGATGACTCAAGCTCAGCCATCAATGAGGATATTTTCATCTTATAGTGATCATTATCTTCCTTTAACCTGATTAAATCTTGTTCTTGAAGTTTTTCTTTCTCTTCCATTCTGGCCTTCTCTATCTGTAAAAGGGAAGTTAGTTGGCCTACTTGTTCAGAAAAATAAAACCACACAATGAAAATCCATATAAGCAACATTGCTACATTGTCAATTCAACATGTTGTATCAGGCATGCTAATCAACTCACAACAAAATAAACAAGTGAAACAAGGGAGCAAAGTTCTATCATGTGATACATCCATGAATTAATGCCCGTCCCAAAAAGAATGACATAGTTTGAGCCTCTAAATTTGATCTAATTTTTGGGTTTACTTGCTATAGACATTCATTTTGTGTTCACCAAGATCATTATATCTCGAAACTAATATAAAAAGTCCGAGTAATTGCACATTCTAAAATCAAAAGTAGTACAGATTGCTTAAGAGAATCATAATAAAACTGTTTGATTCCGCATTAGTAACTAACTCATGTGGAAGGCAAAGGTGTACCAAATACAACATTCTTTGTAACCGACATAGTGAAAGATTGTGGTGGAGTGGTAAGCACTCTTTCATCCTTAACAAAAGTTCTCGAGTTCAAGTCCTAGTTAAGGAGTCACCTTTGTTAGTGTGAGACTTCCAGCACAAATTTGGATTTAGTCGGACCTCAATGTGGGTAAGGGACACCAGGTAGGACATAATAAAAGAAACATATAGTGAGCACATTAATTGAGAAAATGGTCACACATTAAGCACACCTTTCTTAACCTCAGACCAATAAAAGAGTACGTGAATACTACTAAATACTATAGTTATGCTAACAGTAATGATTAGACAAGCCAGCAACAGGTGCATGATAGCTCAACTAAGTTTTCTAAAATGATTATGCAGATAATTTATTTCAGAATCTTGTCAAATCAATGGACCAAACTAATATGGCAAGAAATATCTGAAAGAATAGAGAAACCCTCTAAATGACCAAGAAAGGAGAATCAAGAGAACTTTGGCAAATTGACCACAGTCCATCTAGTCTACCTTCATCACCGAGAATATAAACAATTTCAGATAAATAATTTCAAATTTGAGAGTATTAACATGACTTCAATGGAATCCTCATATTCTCAATGAATCCCTTTGTTTCATTTTATTTGATGATGTTTGATTGGGCACAGAATTTAAGAAAGAAATGTAAATTATTGGAACATGCAATCTTAAACACACCATTACAATTTCTTTTGCTATAGAAACGTGTCATTTTGGGTAAAAACAAAATGAAAGTTAAAAATTCAATTATGCTTAAATATAGACAGGTGTCATCCATTTTGGATAAGACTAAAAAGGAAAGAAACATCATATAAAATGGAGCAAAGGGAGGATTAGTTTAATGATTACCAGTTGTCTCAATTATATGTGTGTTTTATATATTTTGCGTGTGTATACATGATATAAATGATGTTTTTAAATAACCGAGAAATCTATTTTTTTCAGCTTAGAAACTCAGTGTGTAATGGCCTGACCCTCTAACCTTCTCATTGCATTTATGCACCTGTTCGGAACCTGTCCTAGAAGGTCCTTAATATTTATAGTATATGAATTATGCGTGCAAGGTTTATGGCATTTAGTAGTGTCTCTCCATCAAAATTCTGACATTCACATATAGGTACTTTTTGGATCTAGGAGTATTAGCATAGGAAGAAGGGGGATTTAAGAAATAATGAAGAGAAATCAACCTAAAAGCAGGGATCTCCAACGTCCAACATAAAGGGAGCCATGAAAGACTGCTGTACTAATACAAGTCATAACTAAGGTAGTACAGTAGTGCCAAAAGTAATACAGAAGAATAAAACGTGGTGAAAACCCCACAAAACTCTCAACATTACCAGTGTTTCCATGGAGTTAGTATGAAATAGACTCATAATACATATTCAGTAAGAACACTCAATATATTCAGCACCCGAACTTCGTAAAGAGAAAAAAAGAAGAAAACATGCTATTTCAAGTCAGAAATTAGTAACTTCCTGTTAAATCTAATATACCTTTATCTGTTGAAGCTTCTTCATGATAACCTGGAAGATGGAATGATGTTAAATTCAATAAGAGAATAGATCTTTTAAAAAAAAAATAAGGAAAGAGTTGTTTTGGGGGGAGGGAAAACTAAGGGAAAAAACATTTTCTAACAATAGTAGTAATATTTATAGTACCTCATGTTCCTCAGTGGTACCCACTGCAAGGGCTTCGAGTGCTTTAACTCTTGATTGATATTTCTCCTCGCGAGACTTGTACAGTCCATTTTGCTGTAATACCCCAAGAGATCCAGAACTCATAAGCCCAAGAGATCCAGAACTCATAAATCAGTACCAATAATTGGAACATTTGTACCTTTCTCAAATTATCAGCTTGTTTTGAAACTCGTTCCTCAATCTCTTGTACGACTAACTTCACCAGGGAGGCCACACACTTAACAAGTATTAAAAGGACTTCAGTAACATTAATCAAATAAGATCCAGCCAAAAGAAATTTTATTCAGTTTTCTGTCACCCTTTTCAGTTCCTGTGCCATACCTGAGGTATATCTCCATTCTTCCTCTCAATGCTGTCATCTAAAATATTACTCACAACACTGAATAGTGAATGAGTGGAGGCACTCTGAAGATAAAAGTCAGTTCAACTAAAGAAATCTGAAGAAGGTACAAACAGTATAAAATAAAGTAACGAGTTAACACCAATCTGAAGACCCATTCCAGCTTTACCTCTAAGCTGTTTAGTTTCATCAATTCTGAGATTTTAGCAGCTGGAATATCAGCCAAACCGTGCTTGGATTGGATTCCATCTAACAATTTACTCCCGGCAAGATTATCTGAAAATTAAAGCTTTAAGGGAGAGAAGAAAATCTACCACGGAGAGATTACCACTAATGATGAACGCTCTCAGGATATTACACGAAATAGGTACATCTGACACAGATAACAGAGAAAAGAAACCACATATGATACGACACAAGAACTTTTCTGATGCACTGTTTTATGCACAGTTCCACGCAAAACAAAAGCTGTCCAAAGATAGTTGGATGTGGTGAAGAGCCAGAGTACTGGGCCTTAAATTTTGGGGTAAAGGTAATGGATCACAACCTGGTTGTAGTGAAAGTTCTTTAATTGGTAAAGGGCAGTACTAGGTCGTAGAGTTGTTTTTGACAGTCTGGCAAAGGTGTGAGAGAAAACAATGGTTAGTAATGAAAAGACATATGAGTGTGAAACTGTTTAATAAAAGGAACTAAAGAAATCAGAAATGCCAAATACACTTCAAATTTCCTCCATGGTAACTGTTTATGATTTAACAGACACCAGCTATAAAGTCGGTAAAGAGAGCTCAAACAAAACCTGAATGCGAAAACTAGACTAATTTTGAGATCCTTACATGAGGGCTGCTCTGATGCAAAACTATTACAGCTAGTTTTAACATTTCCAGTGCTCAGCCAACTAACTAAAGAAATAGTCAAGGAAGGAAAAGAAAAGGGAAAACGGAAACAGAAGCAGAGGGAACAATATAAATCTTCTGGAACTGAGCTTTAGTTTCGCCCAATGGTCAAATTCTATATAACATTGTTAAAACAGAGTAAATCACTTCTCCAATAGTTGAACAAATAGGGAAAGGCCTGAGAATACCAAAAATTTGAGATATTGAAAGATATGGAATGATTTACCTTCTGCAGCCCCTTTAAAGTTAAGAATTTCGTTTAAACTGGCTGAGTCTCCGTTTTCAGTTGCAGCTTCTGGATTCATGATAAACTTGGTATATGCTGTAGTAGAATTACTACAGGGAGCACTGCTAGTAAACAAACAAGAACATGCTACTATATAAGTCTGTTGGATTTTGGATAATTGAAAAGGAGATGATCAAACTAGTAATACGAAATATACTAGCATGGCTACATTAACGGCTATTCTTCAGCCAACAGCAGAGACAATCAAATAGGGTTGACACAACTACAATGAGAGCAGACAAATGGTATTTTAGTCAAATAAAAACAATGTGTGCACTAATTTTCTACTTTGTTGATATTGATATGACCAGACCATGATTTGCATGAGGAACTGTGTGATTATACAAATCATTCTGTTAGGATAGGTTCCTTTTTTTTTCAAAATGGCTGGCACTTCATCTATCATCTAGACAGGAAAATGTTCGTCTTGGATTAAGATTTGCAATGAATTATGAGCACTATCAGGCATCATAGTTTCTTTCATCGTGAGAGACATCTATCTTCATAAGAATCTTATTCTCTCAATTTTTCAAAAAGGATCAAGTACTATCGATGTCAAGGATCTCTCTCATCTTATAGGCCATCACATAAGTAGATCAACAGTTCTCACAGTAATAAGCAAAGAAATTCTTATGGTTATTATACTTGCCCAACAAAATGATCTTATGGTTAATACTTGCCGCAAATCGGCAAAATGAAGTTCTTATGGCTATAATGAAGCTGTTTATTGTAGAAATACAGGTTATATTTTGAAAAAGCTCATCTTGGATCCACAATTAAAATATTCATGATACTTGTGGCCTTGTACATAATGTCAAATTGAAGACTGAAAAACCATTACAGCATTTCCATTTTTGAACTATTTTCTTATTTGGAGAAAAGGTCAATATGGAATAAACCCCCCTATGAAACCTACTATAATAATATGATACCATCTCAAATACATAGTTTTAGTCACGGCCTATTTGCTAAAAGGTTTGACTAAACTGATTAAACTATTTTAATAAAAGCCTTCTACTTGATATGTAGGATCCAAGCCAACATAGCTCACAAAAATATGCACTCCTGGCAAAAATTGGTCTTGATATCATTCCCAACTAATGTGAGAGCTAATCTAAAGTTCAATCAACTAGATTTCTTAACAAGTCAACCCCATAAACCGAGTGCTAGGAAACAACTTAAATGGAACAGCTTCCAAATAGTATATTTATCCTTGTGCGAAAGAGGTAGCATCATGTTCCATAGAGTGAGCATGTTAATTCGACATTTCACTACGCATACAAAATGTAAAGATAACTTTATCCTATCTGATTTCTCTTGTAAAAGATAACACGAGTGAGGAAAAAGATAACTGTGAACAGAAAACTGACAGTAATTCTGCATACAATTAGATTTAGAGCTCCCAACAGTTATAGATATTAAGAGTATAGAATCGAAAAGAAGAAGGAAGAACAACTACGATGACTCAATCCTTAACTAGTATGGATCCAGCTATAATCCTCGATATCCATTTAGCTCTATATGAAGCCATTTTAAGGATAAGGACAAATTAAAAGAAAAATACTAAACATTGTGTTTTTACACACAAAATAAACAGTATGCTAGAATTGGCAGCTCCATAAGAACAGATTTAACTTAAACAAGGAAGATTTTTGGTTAAAGAACAAAACTCAGCACCCTAATCAAGAAAACTTACTCTCTCTCTCTCAATCACATACACACTGCAAAATAATGCTGAAACAATAGCACCCATTTTTCCATTTGCCACTTTATGAAAAATTGCAAGTACATTATTCCAACCCAAAATATGAAGAAGGAAGAAACTTTAAGACCAAAAACACATTGAGCTAGAATGAGCAACTACATACAAACAAACAACAGACTCAGCCAGATTTAACTAAAAAAACAAGATTTTTGGTTAAAGAACAATACCCCTAATCAACACTGCTACACAACAATGCTGAAACAATCAACACCCATTTTGCCATTTTCCCCCATTATGAAAAATTTCAAGTACATTAACAACTCCAAGCCCAAAAAAACACCTAAAATCAAAAACCCCAAATGGGTTAACAAGCCAAAAAAAAAAAAAAACAAGAACACATTTTGAACAAACCCCACATCAAATAAACCCCTTTAAAAGAAAAAATTACCAAAAGAAAGCTGATAATGTTGGTTAGTTACGAACCAGAATGAGCTGAAATGTAAGAGATCTTGCAAATTTTCAGCTAATTAAGCAACTGGATCGAGAAATTGGTGAATCATTTCACTTGGTTTTGTAAAGTAAGATTGAATCTGTGATATTTGAAGCCCCTTTTTCTGGTTTTGGCTTGTTCTTGACATACCGGTTATTTTTTTAGAAGCAAAGCGACGATGATGACATTGCAAATGGCCCCTATTTCTTTGGAATTCTTTTGGGTGTGGTTTTTGAATTTCAGGTTTTAGTTTACTATTTTTACAATTTAAAACAAGTAAACAAAAATTTCAAAACAAAAAAATGAAATGGAGTATCTTTTGTTATTCGCTTTAATTTTATAATTTTTTTCATGTGTTAGCAGCTATGTAGAGGGGTAGAAATAGATCGAAAAAATATAAAAGAAAAATAATTAGATAGGATATAAAATAACTTTGTGTCATCGAGTATATGACCTTAGATAGAAAAAAATGAAAATTGCGTATTAGGATACAAGGCTAGTAAGCTTAGTATGAGATGAAGTATTATCTTGTGATATAGTATGATTGTCAGATTAGTGTGTCATTATATATTGTATTATTACTAATCGATATTTATTTTACTACTTGTATTGTGTTTCTAAGTTTCCAATTTCTTTCCACTATAGTTATTTATGTATCTAATATTTTTTTATTTTATGGCTGATATATTTGCGTCGAGAGTCTTTTAGAAACATTATTTGCATTTCTATAAGATAATGATAAGATCTGCCTACATTTTGTCTTGCCAAAACTTACTTATAGAGTAAGTTGTTGTTGTTATCTATAAAGTTAAAAGATCCAGACATGTAATTGTATGTTACAAGTACGATGAGTAATAAATCAATTGTTCTAGTAGGTTTATTCTAGGAAGGTAAAATGTACGCATATCTTACCACTTTTCATAAAGATAGAGAAGTTTCCAAAAAATTCTCTTCTTAAAAAAATCAAGTCCTGTAAGCACAAGATACTATATATGAAAAACGAGGGAATAGAAAAGAAAAAAAGAAAAACGATTAATAATAAAAAAACATTGGATAATATATAAATACGAAAACAACAACAAATATAAAATGAATAATGACAACACAAGATATAAAAGACATAACTAATCATACTAACCTACTATATCACAAGGTTATACATCAATGTACTCCTACTAGACTATTAATTTTCTAACATAATACGTGACATTCACTCTTTTCTATCTAAGGTCATGTCATTGATGAGATAAAGTTTCGTCATATCATATCTGATCACTTCACACCAATCCAATTCCTTTACTCTTTCGTATAACTCTTAAATCCAACCTCTCGTGCTTTTTAATATAAAGATTCATTAATCATTACATAATTTAATTTTAGTAACTTACAAAAAGATTCATAAACAAAAATTTGCTGGATTCTCTTTTTTGGGATTGCGTAATTACTGTATTTTTTTCTTTTTTTTATATATATTTCCTTTTCAAAATTGAAAATACGTGTGGTCCACATTTATATTTTTGGAATCGTATTCCCGCCTTATACTATTTGTTATCTTATGGTTTTTCTATGACATTTTTAGAGTATGACACGTGGCAAGACATTTTAGGGGGTGGGTCGTTTTTTTATTTATTATTTTAAATTTGATATTTAAATTATTTTATTATAATAATCACAACCCTTATATATTATTTTCTTAAAAAAATTATTAATATTATGAAGTTGCAGTCATGATCACTAAAACGTGCATACCTCATGGGCTTTACAATATTTGCCACATATTTATTATTTATTTCTTTTAAAATTTTTGGCTTTTGTTCCATTCCATCAACCAAAGCAAAGAATATCAAAAGTTACTAGTTTAAAGAGAATTTTTTTAATCCTAATTTTAATATTTACTTAATTCAAAATAACTAATCAGGGCAGTATAGTAAAATTACAGTCGAAGCTACTGAAAAAAATTATTCTGAAAGCATAATTGAAGCTAATTGGAAATTATTTATTAGAGACAATATTGTAAAATCATAATTGAAGCAAACAACTGCTTTAAAAAGATTAATAAAAAAATTCATAAAATATTTTTTGAGCTCCCCATAATGTATAAGTGGAAGCAGACAACGCAAGCACGTCAACGGAGACGTGGCTGCTTACTGCTCCAACTCTCTCTGTATAAGAGGAAGCAGACAACTCAAGCAGATATATCGATAGAGATATAAGCTGCGCCATATCGTGTCTAATCCTTTTATACTTCATTCTATCTAAGGTTATATCCTCGATGATATGAAGATGCGTCATATCGTGTCTAATCACCTTTCTCCAATGTTTTTTCAGTCAAACAAAATAAACAAATTAAAACAGAAGGAGTAGATGAACTCTATGTTTACTTAGGACAGACTACAAGAGAAAGTGGGCTTTAGTTCCTGGGCTGAAGTTGAGGCCCATTATTGTTCGCTTCCGGAATACAAAAGCCCAATAAATTGTTTCAGAAATTTGGGGATCAAATCGACCCGAAATTGAAAATCTGAAAATGGAATCGAACCAAACCCTAGTTCCGGAAAAGGAGGAGAAGACTCAGCTGAATTCCGACGATAACAGAGCAGATGAAGCTGAAGAAGACGAACAACAACAAAGAGTGGAATGTGGTGATCACGGACATGCGGAATCTCAAACATCGTCGTCAGTGAATGGCAAAGAAATACTGAAAGCAATTGAAGTTGTAGAGAGAGATTCTATGGCGATCGCTCATAGCTACATTTCACTTTTTGCTTCTCTTCGGTCAACTTTATCAGAGGTTTCTGCTCTATGCCCTTAATTCATGTTAAGCATTTCGTCGTAGTCTCAGTAGTCAGTGGTGTTGAGGATGCAAATACTGCATAGGTTCATTGTTTGACAATTCTCCTGTTAATTTGGTTTGAGATGATTGTGTGTCAGCGAAGGGATAAATGTGAGATTTAGAGAACCCATAATTTATGATAAAGTGGAAAGGATATTGAGGATAGATGTAGACTAACCTTCAATTATTTTGTGATTCAAGCCAAGTAGCAGTAGTTGGATAGAAAAGCATGCTTATGATGATGATCAAGGAAGTACATGTGATTCTGGGCTCTTTGCCTGCTGTTTGATTGTGCATTTGCTTGTAAAGTTTCTAAAGTGGAATCAGTTTTCATCTGGGTAGATAGAAAAAGAATTTTTCAATTCATAGCATTTGATTTGTATCTGAGCTTCTCATTCTTTTTGATATTAATAACATTTATAAGCATTACATTTGACACTTTCTGACTGTAGATTAAACGGTTTGGTACTTTGTTGTTTATTATTCCCAGAGTTATACTTTGCTATCTGTCTTCTCTTGGGATATTGAACTTGGGTTTCAGGTCACGTGATTGTCATGTTCTCTGAGGTAGACTTAGGAATGTTGCTCCGCTGGCACTTATATGGTACTATGGATGTAAAGGAAAGATCATGTGAAGGGATGGAATACGAGTTTACAGATTGGACATGTCTTTGTCTTTCTTTTATCTTTGTGTGCCACAGAGATCACTGTTTGTATAAATGATTAGGTCACTTTCATAGAGAACCTTTAGTTCTCTTCTTCTGATGGATTGCTTGTATACGGCGTTCTTCCCCCAGAATTTCAATAAAATATTACTTTTTAATAAGAAAGGATTGGATAAGGATTTTGCTTGAGGTATCAATCTTATTGGGAAGACTTAGTTGTATTTCACCTTTTATCCTTAGTGTGGCATGTGACTGTCACCTGACAATCTTCAATGACTTCTGCTGAAAAGTTATCCGGTGACTAAGTGAGATTTTTAGGGGAATTTAGATGCAAAGTGCAATCTAAGGATAGATGGCACAGTGCCATGTAATTACAAACAGCAAAGCGCCAAAAGCATTAGAAGACTTCATGCATTCCTGACTTGTTATTAGAAGGTTTTTTTCCACATGTGTGTGTTCTGTTCATGATTAAAGGAGATAGCATGATTTTACAGGTTACTAGTACTTCTATTGATCACATGAAATGCTTTGGTGATGCAGCAGGACGAGTTCAAGAATGTGGTATGTATTTTAGCTGATACTTATTCAGTTGTTGAAGTCCTTAACTTCATTATAGTTTTATCTTTTGTTCTGCTCGTTGTTTATTCAACAGACTTAAGCATGCCAGTGTGTAACCTACTCTAGATCTAACAATTGTTTTTTCGATGTAAGATGTGCACAAGATCCAACATAGTAATCCGCTGTTATCTATCAGTTCTCTTTGAAACACATAGATCATAAATATGCTATAATAAAAGCCTTAGAGTTATTCAGAATTTTTAACTGTCATATGTTGGTACCGTGGATCTGATGTACCAGCTTTACTTGTAGGCAAAGTGGAAGAGTATGGATAAGTGGAGATTCCTGTCTACTTTTCCATTTCTCTCTTTGTTGCATTAATAATCCTTTTTTCTAGAAGATGAGGCACTTGGCTTTGCCCAAGATCATTAATTCAAACTTCAAACTTGATGTGACTGCAAGAGGTTGATCTCTGTTCTGCTAACCCCAGCTGCATTATGCATGAGACGCCTGGTTTCTCTTGACCAATTCTTTGCATAGTTTTTTTTTGGTTGTCTCCATATTTACCACTAGCACAAACTAGTTAGGATGTCAACCAAAAGCTTGAATAAAGAGATTTAGGATAAGTAGATGCAACAGAACATAAGGAAGTCAATTGGGAATTTGGCAAACTTTTTCCAGCTTCTATTCTTTGGTGCCTGTGGTTAGAAAGAAATAGCAGATGCGTTGAAGTAAACCCCTCTCCCATCCATATTCCGAAATACAGATGGCTCACGAATCTGGTGTAACTACCACCAGTGCAAATAATTTTGTTTAGCGTTTGAATTTATTAGCTCTTTAGGAAGTTTATAGAAGGTCACTTGTTTCCGGGAGCTGACTTGTTTGCTACAGGTTGTAATTTGTAGCATCTATTGGATGCAATTGGTAATGGAATTTTACTTTACCTGATTGAAAAGAAAATATATAAGATAGAATATATGCACAGCAAATTTAGCCAAGGAGTAAAGTTGAAATGAGATTAGACAGTATTATGGCGCTGAAATGCAGAAAATTCAGATATCTAGACTCAATTCTCCAGGAGAAGAAGTTTGATATATAAGAATGTGATCATAATTTTAATAGGATGTTTGATATGGATGCGTGCTACTAGTGTGTTCTGTAAAATAGGACTATAGGAGGATAGTCATCAAAGAGAGACAAATTTTATGTGATATAATTCCAGATCTCTCCGTTGCTCATTTTATTTCTTAAATGCATTCACCATTCATTAGTACCCAATTCACATGTTTTAAGTAATGTACTAAACTTGGGCTGCACCTGTATTAATGTTTGCCTGTTTATCTTGCAGCACTTGATGCAGCAACTAAAGGAAACCGCTATATAAATTCTTGCTTAAGGTAGTGTTTTTGTATTCTTTAGTCAAGTCCTTGTGGTAACTTCCTGGGAAAAAAAAAGAAGGAACTATCAGACTCACCCTAAAGAGTAGAGAGGAAGCACCAAGTTAGTGTACCTATTATGCTTAGATGGTATAACTTAGATTATATGGTATTGATTTGCATGTGGTTTGGTGGACACATCCGGCAAGCCTCTAAATAGGAACTTGCATGTTTTGAATTGGGTCTGGATCATATAGTAAAATTACATCTGTCTTTCTCCCTCCACCCCAAAATTTTGCAAAATCTACTATTCTGGTGAATCTTTCTGAGCTAACTCTCTCATTGCAGATTGAATGAGGAAATGAAAGGAATTGATAATCTTGCAACACAGCTGTATCCTTTCTATGTGATTCTGGTTTGATGTTTGACATTGTTTCTCCTTTAAGTTGCCATATGCTTTACCAATAATTCTTTCTTTAAAGTTTCACAATAGGATGCAATGCTGATTCTTGTCGTTTCAGTTGGCAAGTAGCCAGTGAACCGACAGGTTTGTTTCATTGCTTTTCTTTTTATAAATAGGTTTTCCTTTATTGCCTTGAGCCAGAATTCCCTGGGCACCTTGCTCCATGCGATGACGAAGTATGACTGTTTCTACTGTTTACAACGAAAATATATTTTCTTTGTGATTCCTTGATACATTGAAGGAAAATTATCAGGAGAAATGTAGATGCATTGGACTCGGCTGTAAATAGGCTAGTTCGTTTCCCATGATTGGATCAGTCTTGATGAATGACATTGACGTGCTTTATTTACAAGTGAGAGGCCCGTGAAGTATTGCTTCTTTGAAGCTTTAGAAATAAACAGTGTAATTGAATGAATGGCAAGGCTGATACATTTTCTAACCCATAGAAATCTTTCACCATTGTTGCTCTTTCTTTCTTTTTTCCTTTTTGAAGACAATTTTTACCTCGCAAAATTATTGTATTATCTATGTCCTATTGTTTCTCCTCCATTTATATGACCCTTTTTGGTTTCCCTCTCGATGTCCAGAGCTCGTAGAGCCCTGACTAAATCTGGATCGCACACTGCAGGGCTCATTTGGGAGTGACACTCCCAACAAGATTTTTTTCATTCTCAGGTCTCTAACTCGAGACCTCTAGTCCATTTATATGACCTTGTCTAGTGTAATTGTTATTTGAAGATCCAATAAATGAAATTTTTCCTTGTATTTTCTTTTTCTTGAAATTTTACTAGGAGTATGAAAACTAAAATTCAAACACCCTTGTTCAGTCTAGATTCGAGCCCTTAGAAGGAATTTCCCCTTAGAATGAAGAAATTCCTGCACGGAATTTTTTTTTGTCTAACTTTGATTTGTTAAAAATAACGAGTAAAAATAAGAATTAAATTCAAAAATATTTGATAATTAAATTCAAATGAAGTAGTAGCATCTTTTTGCTTTTCCATTGATTGGTAGGGTATTGGAAAAGGGTACTAATTGATTTGCATTTAATTATCACAAAATTTTTTATTTGGATTTTTTTTTTTCATTTTGGTGTAGAACTTTATTATACTTGTTTTATTCAACTCTTTTATTTAAATAGATATTTTATTATTTTGAAATTTTACCATCTGTAGTTGCGGAGCTAACCTATTAACCTTTTTTTTATAGAAATTATATTATTTATATATAGTTAAAATTTTTTTTATGTATATATAATAAATGTTGAATCTCTTTCAACTAATTAATATATTCACTTCTGTAAATTTTAAATTCATAAAAAATTCTAATTCTATCACTGCATCATATTTGC
>JAOTQJ010000102.1:23469401-23481982 GCA_025642045.1 Solanum sejunctum
ATAGGTAAATATTTTTTATCAGCAACAACATATCCAGTGAAATCTTATAAGTTAGGTCTAGAAAGGATAAAGTGTACGCAAAATCTTACCACTATCTCATAGAGATAGAAAGACTGTTTTAAAAAAATTTGATAACTTTTTTCTCGCTTTATTATTTTTATCTTTTGTGTTTCATGTTTTCTTTATTGATGGTCATTTTCTGACGTTTAAATACAATGAGTTTAATACATAATTAATTTTTTTAGTTCAAATTATATTTCAATTCAAACACTCTAAACTTTTAATAAAGTGTTCACATCAGTCATTTTCCATTTGAATTTGGATTTTTTTCTTTTTGGCATGTATTTTCATTTTTCAATTAAATAGTTAAAAATTGACTGATTAAAATATAAATTTTATTTAGTTATATGCAATTGTCTCAATAAGTTAAAAGTTTTCAAATATTTTCTATATTGTTAACTTATAACAACCTAATATACAACAAAAAATTGGTAAAAAAAAATTGAATAAAATTATCTTTCATTTTCAATTGTTACATTTGTCCATAGAAGAAGTTTAGGACTTCAAAAATTCTTTTTATTTTGATTTTAAAACAGAAAAAATTCAAAATGAAAAAAATGTATCCCATGCCATAATCATTTTTGTACTTTTCACTTTGACTTTTGTTTATTTTATTTTTTAGCTTACTTTCTTCCTCCCACAAGAGCAATCACCAACCATAAGTTTAATTTATATTATTTATTTATTTATCAGTAACTATTAAATTATTTAATATATCTAATTTTCTATATTAAACTCCTTTTGGTTTATACTCTTATGGTACACCATCAAAGATGTGCCACAGCGAATCAATCTGCTTCTCTCTTAATTAGATATCTCAAATTCAATCTTTAAAAATGAAAAAAATTCCTTAATGGGAATGCCAACATGAAATCAAATATAGTAGGACTCTAATGGTGCAAATATACAGAAAAAAAAGATTAATCACTTCTTGATTTGCACTGTAGGCCCAAAGTGTTTCAGTTTCTGACTCCCAAAGACTTGATTTTTATTGCTTTTCTTCAACCTTTTTTTTCACCCCTTTTCAGTACAATTCTTTAGCATAATTACTCCCACCTTTGAAACCCCACTTCATGTACATTTTCCAACTTAAGGGGATTTATGGAAACAGCAATTAAGTAGCTCAATATATACCAAGTTGTAGCATGTCTCTGTCTTAATGATTTTAGCTCAAAAGAAAGGATACTCAGTCATTAATATTATCTTTGTGAAAAAATGGGTGTTTTATGTTTGGTTTCTTGAAATCTGAAACTGAAAAATTGTGTGTGTATGGACCAATATGGGTGTGGTCCTGAGAACTGAGATCCCATTTGGATCAAGATTCAAGATTTATGCTTTCTGATTTTGGTAGTGTTGTTCTTAGAATCTTGAGCTGAATTTTTTCAGTGTCATTTTGGTGAGACAAAAGGTTGAAGCTTTTTGAAAATGGCTATGGGACACCAAGACCAAGATGGAGTCCCAGATAACTTGAGAAAGCAGCTTGCTCTTGCTGTTAGAGGCATTCAATGGAGCTATGCTATCTTTTGGTCAATTCCAGTTACAGAACCAGGGTAATAAGAGCTAACATTATCCTTCTAATTGTTCTTCTGTTAATTGTTTTAGCATGGCTGTATTTGTTTTACTTATTCTGCTTTACTTGAGTCGAGGGTTTATCGGAACTGGAGTTATAATTACATTGGATATGCTGTTGCTGTTGTTGGTTCCTGAGACTAGGGGTCCCAGGAAACGGGCTCTCTACCTGTGTGAGGTAGTAGTAAGGTCTGACCCCTATTTGTGGGATTCCACGGGGTATGTTGTTGTTGTTGTTGTGTTCTGCTTGAATTTCATTTGAGGGTAAGTGTTTAAATTAAAGGACTAGTAAATTTTGGAATGGGAAAGAGTCTTGAGTTTAAGGTGAAGAATGATGGTGCTTATGTTAAATCTCCTTTATTCATGTACAATCCCTAATTACAGTTTTTTCACTGTTAGGAAATAGAATATATCAATTTGATTTCAACTTCTGTTACTAATTCTTGATAATTTATCTCCCCTGTAAGAAGGGAAGCCTTGGGGCAACAGTAAGGCTTCCTGCCGAGTGACCAGTAGATGTGTACAAGTCGCATAAACAGTCTCTTGCAGAAAGACCGCATAAAGTAGAATCCATGTTGTGTTGTCTTTTACTTGGACTCCGTGCATAGTGGGAGCTTACTTTGCCAAGGATTTCTTTTTCTGAATGCTCTATATTGCTTTCCTTATTAATTGACTTGTTTTTTCCGCTGCCGTATTTCCTTTTTAATAACTACTTTGATATGCTGGCCGAGGGTCTTCTAGAACAACCTCTCTACCCTACAGGGTGTGGGTAATGTCTGTATACACTTTACCCTCTTAGACCCCACTAGCTAGATTACACCGGGTATGTTGTTGTCAATGTATATATCCCTTTTAGGAACATGTTTCATTGTATATGCTTTGAAAATAATGTTCTAAAATCTGGGATATTATCTTCTAGTGTGTTGAAGTGGAGTGATGGGTACTATAATGGGGATATCAAGACCAGGAAGACTGTTCAGGCGGGGGAAGTTAATGAACACCAGCTGGGGCTGCAGAGAACTGAGCAATTGAAAGAACTTTATAGTTCCCTCTTAACAGGTGAAAGTGAAGACGACATACAACCACAGGCCAAAAGGCCATCGGCTTCATTATCTCCGGAGGATCTCACTGATACAGAGTGGTATTTCTTAGTATGCATGTCATTCGTCTTCAATGTTGGCCAAGGGTAATTTCTTGAAATTCCAAATCTTATGCATGGAGTTTGTTTTCTGGTGTCTTGATTAGAATTTATGATCCACCAAGGCCACACTTGGTTATAACAAAGATCACTCAAAGTTCATAACCTCATATAATGTAAAAAAAACAATCTTTCTGGTCTTCTCCTGAAATCATTTGTTTTCTTATGCTCAGGTGGAGTGTTTCTCCCTTTCAGATTTGAAGTTTATTAACGATGCTCCATTTAGTTTTGTTCTAAGAGTAGATAGGAAAGTAAATGGTTGATATCTATCCTCTTCGTAAAACAACAGTGCATAATGTGTTCAGTATAGGCAGTTTGATTGCTGTGAGATTATCGCACAGGTTGCCAGGGAAGACCTTCGTAACAAATGAAACAATCTGGCTTTGCAACGCTCACCAAGCCGAGAGTAGAGTCTTCTCTCGTTCTTTGCTAGCAAAGGCAAGTATATGGTTCATGTATCAGCTTTTTAACTGCAACCTCAGTCTTAAGGGTGTGCATTTGGTTGACTTTGGGTTAATTAAGTTCGGTTTGTTCGTGTTTTAGTAAAATTGGCCAACTGAGCACTGAATTGGCATAGGTCCTTTTAGACAATTTGATTTATGCCTCCTTTTAGTTTCTAATTAGTCCATGCAAATTACAAAATTGTTTTGTCATGAGTTAGAAATTAACTGATACTATAAGATAATTCAACAATAGCAAAGGTATCATTAATTTCTAAGAACTCATGCAAAATGAAACTGAAACTAGCCGAAATACACGGAAAAATCTAACCAAAAGAACTGAAAATTTTGTTTCGTCAGTTCTTTCGTTTAAAACCTTAAAACCGAACGATGCTCACCCTTTTATATCAGTTCATTGAAGATTCTGAAATCTTTTTCTTTTTTGTTTCTCTATGTTACCGGTTAACTCCTCTTTGCCTTACCAGAGTGCATCTATCCAGGTACTCCTCATTCTCTCTCTCTCTCTCTCTCACACACACACACACACACACACACGAGCATGTGGAGATGTGCATGCATGCAGAGACAAAACTTCAAATATTTACCCTTGCTCTATTTTTTTTATTGTGTTGTCTATCACTTAAAATTTCTTAAATGCATGAAACAAATCTCTACTAACAGATAGGAGTATGCTGTATGCATCAGCTCCTGATTTATGTCATTCGTTCCTT
Source organism: Solanum sejunctum (assembly GCA_025642045.1). NCBI lineage: Eukaryota > Viridiplantae > Streptophyta > Magnoliopsida > Solanales > Solanaceae > Solanum > Solanum sejunctum. Next base: position 23,473,400 of record JAOTQJ010000102.1, read on the forward strand.
TCCTATGGAGTATGTGGTTGATCAACGCCTTTTCCTCTATTTGCAACTTGTAGACTGTTGTATGCTTTCCCTATTTAGGAGGCATTATTGAGCTGGGAGTCACCGAGCTTGTAAGCCAGTTACAATTTGTCTCTTCAGTCGTTCAGATGTTTTGCAAGATATCAGTAATTAATGGTGATCATATTTTTGCCTTATTATAACATGTTTTTTGCAGGTCATAGAAGATCCCAACCTCATTCAGCAAATAAAAAATTATTTTCTAGTGGTTGATCACTCTGCTATTTCGAAGAAGCCTAATTATGTCTCCAATGATGCAAAATATGACAGAAATGTCGTTAGCCAAAAGCCTGATCATAATGCACTTGGAAGTGATGCTTATCCAGTTGAAAACAACTACAGTTCACCTCATGATAGTTCAAATGGTTTTGTTGCCAATCAAGAGGCAGAAGATTCATTGATGGTGGTAGACGTTATTGAGGAAACTTCACAAGCTCAAAGCTGGAAGTTCATGGATGATAATATGAGTAATGAAGCGAATAATTCTTTGAATTCCAGTGACTGCATCTCTCAAAACAATGCAAATTGTGAAAAGTTGTCCCCTCTTTCGAGTGGAGAGAAGGAAACTACATTTCATCTACTAGACCGGCAAGAGAATGATCAGAAGAAATCGCATCTTTTAGATCACCAAAGAGATGATGCTCAATATCAAGCTGTCCTTTCTATCCTTCTAAAGAGTTCTGACCAATTAACTTTGGGACGACATTTTAGAAATATTAACAAAAAGTCAACTTTTGTTGGTTGGAAGAACGATATTCAGATGCCGCGATTAGGAACTGCACAAAAACTATTGAAGAAGGTACTTCTTGAAGTTCCTAGAATGCATGGTGGTGTTGTACATAAATTCAGCAGAGAAAATGGTAAAAAGAACAGCCTTTGGAGACCAGAAGTTGATGACATTGATAGGAACCGTGTTATTTCAGAGAGAAGGCGAAGACAAAAGATAAATGAGAGATTTATGCATCTTGCTTCGATTCTGCCAACTGGTAGCAAGGTACTGGAATATCTCCGCAAGTTTACATAGCTGTTGTATGATGGCACATTGATCGAGTTATGGTTTTTTTTTTCCCATTGGTAGTTGCAGGTTGACAAAATATCACTACTCGATGAGACAATAGAATACATGAAAGAGCTTGAAAGGAGAGTTCAAGAGCTGGAGGCTAGATCAGCAAGACGATCAAATGATACTGCAGAGCAGACATCTGATAATTGTGGCACTAGCAAATTCAATGACATCCGGGGATCACTACCAAACAAACGGAAGGCATGTGATATGGATGAGATGGAACCTGAAAGCTGCAATGGATTATTGAAACGTAGTTCAGCTGATAGTATTGTCATCAATATGATCGATAAGGAAGTCTCGATCAAGATGAGTTGTCTTTGGAGCGAGAGCTTGTTCCTTAAAATTATGGAGGCGCTGACTGACCTACAAATGGATTGCCATACAGTTCAGTCTTCCAACATTGATGGGATTCTATCCATTGCTATTGACTGCAAGGTTTGTCATGGACAAGCTCTTTTTTATGGCCAAAATAAATACAAAAAAATTTGCCGCAACTTATGAAATACTCCTTCCATCGCAATTTATGTGGCACTGTTTGACTTGGCACAAAGTTTAAGAATGGAAGAGTTATGGAATTTGTGGTCTAAAACACTATAAATCATTTCAGCAAGGGTAACCAGTGAATTGTAAGTTAAATTGTTTCCAATTATAGAAATGTGACTTTTTGAGGGGTGGACTAAAAAGGAAAGTGTGCCGCATAAATCGAGACAGAGGGAGTACGAAACGACAAACTCTCATGTGTGCTTTTCCAAGCTTATTGTGTTAGACGCTTCATTTATATTGCAACTAAAGATTAATACTCATTCTTTGGTATTTTCTCCTTTGCAGTCGAGTAGATCGAAAACAGTAGCAGTTGGAACAATTAGAGAAGCACTTCAGAGAGTAGTTTGGAAATCTTGAAGATTAGTCCCTCAAGGTTGGTCAATTTAGTCCATCTCTTGGTGAATCATATCCTTGGAGGATAGTTTGAGTTTGTGTATATTATTGTATTTTAAATGCTTTTTTCAAAGATTTGCCAAGCCTAGAGGAAAGTAGTAATTTGGAGCAACTTTTTTATAATGCATCATCCTCTTTCTTGATCATCACTTTTTTGGGGTCCTTTAAAAAGTTTATGAAAGCAGAGTTTGATGAATCTTGCTATTGATTTCTGTCCCCACAAAGAAAGTTGAAAGGTCACTTCAGGAATGGAAATGGTTTGGTGTTTGCTTTAAGTCATTCAACATTATTGAGACTTAAGATCCAGCAGCAAGTACATTCTTGTTAAATAATTTTAGTATTATAAACATGCTTAAGGTCTTTCCCTTTTATTCCGTATCTAGTATATTCTGTTTATGGGGCTTGATTCTTGAAATGAGGGTTTCCTGGAAACAGCCTCTTTATCTCTATGAGATAGCGGTAAGGTCTGCGTACATTTTACCCTCCCCAGACCCCACTCGTGGGATACCACTAGGTATGTTGTTTTAAACATGCTTAAGCTCTTTCTTGAGACAAAGGGAGATTTTTATGAAACAAATCCCTCTAGCTGAAGACTAGTAGTTGGTTATCCTGCAGTAGCTTCCCGAAAAGGAAGCACAACAAATGAACCGTCATGGTGACCCCTTTTACTCTTCCATGGACTAGTACATGAAACAAATGCTTTCATTCAGGAAAGTCGACTCCTGGGACTGGAATCTAAGGGAAGCACAACAAATGAACCGTCATGATGACCCCTTTTACTCTTCCATGGACTAGTACATGTACCAAATGCTTTCATTCAGGAAAGTGACTCCTGGGACTGGAATCGAAGGGGTTGCTTCGAAAAATCTTTTCTTTCTCATCATAACTAGAATGCAACCGTCACATTGGGAACTACGACAGGGGTCTTGTGTATGTTCATAACATGTTAAGTTCATGATTGAAGACAACGACATCCCCAGTGTAATCACACAAGCAAGTTGTTTCCGAAAGATCCTTCATTCAAAAGATATAATACTATTTTCCAAGCAGGATAAGTTTATGATTGAAGACAGTTGCTGAGAAGACCAATGAAAAGGGGTCATATTAAATAATACTAATTAGTATTAGCAGTAATAGAAAAAAGGCAAAGCTTGGTGCACTAAAATTTTCGTTATACATAGGGTCCGGGAAAGAGCCTGATTATATAGAGGTAGTTAAATTCTCAAATGACCTGAAATGTGAAGAGAGGGCCTCACATATCCCTCAAATCTAAGAAAGAACCCAAGTGGACAAGAGTATCAGGACCACCAAAACTACTTTTATTCTGTAAAACCCCACAAAAGTTGTGAACACCCTAAAGAAAGGGATGCCTATAGCTTTTTCCAGTAAAGGTTGGATTTCTTGATATCCAATGAACTTAATTCTATTTTCAGTATACATATATCAAATCGGTATCATATAGAATAAACTTAATTCTATTTGATACTTTGGCAGTATATTGAACTTAATTATCTATGATATTCCATCGGTATATTTATATTCTGTGGATATTCTATAGGGCTGAAGCTTAATTATCTATGATATTTTATTGGTATATTAATACCCTATTGGTATCATATAGTTTTTATATTTTTTTTAAAAAAAAATAGAACGATTAAGAGAAAAATATTAAAGTCACAAAGTTATTTATTAAACTTTAAATTAGTAGAAAATATATTCTTGTGATACACCGTCGGTATATTGATACCCCATCGTATCATATAATTTTGAGCTTTTTTTAATAAATAAAATAATTAAGAGAAAATTCTTTAAGTGATAAAATTATTTATTAAATTCTAAATTAATAAAAAATATATTTATTGTAATACTTTATTGATATATTGATACATATCGATGTCGGTATATTAATACCTCATCGTATCATATTATTTTGAGCTCTTTTATAATAAATAAAATAATTAAAAAAAATTCTTTAAGTGACAAAGTTATTTATTAAATTCTAAATTAGTAAAAAATATATTCATTGTAATACTTTGTCGATATATTGATACATATCGATATCATATGAGAGGGCACATTAGGAATTGATGATCTTTTAACAATACCTTCTAAGGGATGGCTAATTCAAGATGCTGAACAACAAAATTGCAAGGGAATATATGAACGTAAAAAATTTGTTTTAAACGGACATAAGCTTAGGTTTCCAAAAAAAAAAGTAATCTGATTTTTTCATCATAAACTTTAGTGAGTAGAATTCAATACCTTTTTAGGGGTTGTTCGGTATGGAAGATGAGATATTGCAAGGATGTCCGATAGTATTTTATCTCATCTTTTATATGAGATGATAATCCCACCATTTTACTACAAATGATAAAACTAAAACAATCTCAAAATTAGTTAATACCTCAAATCAAACAGTGGAATAAAGTTAATCCCACATTTTATTGTGGGATTGTTGTCCATATCTCACATGCCAAACAATCCCTTAACTAATGAAAGGTAACGCGTGTAAGCTGATCGAGACATCAACAATATCAAGCAGATGAGGAAAATTTTGCATCAATTAACCCATGAAATACAAATTGTTGAAAAGAACCAGTTCTACCACACAACAAAAGGACCTATACTTGTTTCATGGGCTTTTTCCCTTTCTGTTTTGCACCCTCATCACCTACCAAACCCCCAAAAAGGAAAAAAAAAAAAGAAGCTACAGGGTATTCCCTTGGTCACCAAATGTAACATTCTTTGTAGCAAATCATTCCCACTCAATTGTTGATGGAGGCTTTGATGTAATATCCAGAAGAACTCGATTTACACCACGAACACTGTTGCAAATCTTGATTGATACATCGTCAAGGAACTTGAAGTCGAAGTAGTACCTAAAAGGAAATTACAATTTCAAAAATAAAGAGGTTTGGCTCATGACATGTAAATATAACAGCATATAGAGTGGTGGTCAGTATGTGGAACGAATATAAGTACCAGTCTGCTGTCATTCCGTCTTGACTCGTGACTGCTCTTAGAGCAACAGCATGGGAATGTGTTCTTTGATCTCCTTGTACTCCAACGGTTTTCACTGGTAGGAAGACGGCAAAAGCTTGCCAGATTTCATCGTAGATTCCAGCATCTTTGATTGATTGAATGAAGATCTCATCAACCTAAACAACAGAAGTCTTTAGAAGACGAGGAACCAAAACAGAACGAATTAAGAAATTACTGGTAATACTGGAGAACTCCTAATACCTGACGAAGTATATCCAAGGAATTCCCTGCTGTGACATCTCCTGGAATTCGGACAGCGAGTCCCGGGCCTGGAAATGGGTGACGCTGGAGAAAAGCCACAGGGATATTCATAATCTTTCCCAATGCACGAACCTGTGAGAGAAGTGTCATATTATAGTTCATTATGCAAAAAGTTAATGTGGAGACGCATGCAAAAGTTGTAGAAGTAATATGAAACCTCATCCTTAAATAGAAGTTTCAGTGGCTCGATGAGCTTCAGCTTCATGTCCTTTGGGAGCCCTCCAACATTATGATGGCTCTTGATCGTATGAGAATGTGTTCTTCCACTTCCAGGCGGGGGACAAGACTCTATTACATCAGGATACAAGGTTCCTTGGACTAGGTAAGTAGGTTTCCTACCCAGTTTTTTCTCCAAATCATGTGCGAAAATATCAAATATGTTGATGAACTCCTTCCCAATAATTTTCCTTTTCATTTCAGGCTCCGTTACACCTTTTAGTTTGCTGAGAAATTCTTCTGTAGCATCAACACAGGTTACAGGCAAATGGAGGTCACTCTCAAAGGTTGCCATCACCCTTTCTCTCTCCTTATACCTAAAAAAGATAACACAGAACCCATGTCAACATCGTCAAGGATATGAAGCAGGCACTAATGGATTAGCCGATTAACAGAAAACTCCAACTGTGGAATATAATGGGATAATCAGCAGCTTATAGAGAAGCAAGACTAGAGACTTGCCTTAACAGACCATTATCGACAAAAACACAATGAAGCCTGTCTCCGATAGCCTTATGTACCACGGTAGCTGCAACTGTGGAATCAACGCCACCAGATAAAGCACAAATTACATGATCTTCAGGTTCTACCATGTCTTTAATTACTTTTATTTCCTCCTCCAGAACATCTTCCATGTTCCAGCCTGCTGTAACCCCACAAATATTGAATAGGAAGTGTCGTAATGTATCCATCCCTTCAAACGAGTGTGTCACCTATACAACATTCATGTCGTCAGCGCAGATGAATATTTCACTAGTACATATTCAGAAATTCCAAAACTGAAGGAAGCATAATAAGTCAGAAATGAATATTCCCAAATAATAAGGTGACGACATAGTCTGAGGGTCCTGTCCTATGAACCAAACAAAGACCAAATGAATTTGCATCTAGGAAATGACTGATAAACCTTAATCTTGTAATGGAACAAGGTCAATATGCTTTGGGTTTATAACTTTTATTTGATAGGTCAATGAAATTCTGTTCTCTTTCTAACAATTCTGCTCTTGTTCACTAATCCAGATGCAGAAGTAACGATACTATGAATATTCTTCATTTCCTCCCACTTCTATATCTTTCACAAGTTATATGAAGCACATCTAGAATATCAGTCAGTCAAACTCAATCAACTTATATCACATAAGACCTATATACGTAAAGCAATCATTCAAGCATTATGGATCCTCGAAAAGGAAAAACACAAAGAATGATGAGCAATGAGGGAGGATCCTAGAAACCAAAATTGTGCACATTAACGAATGGTTAAGCATATCATGCATGGGAGTATGCTTAGCCACTGTATAAGAGATGCAAGAGGACTATGGCCATGAAGAGACCAAAATACTTGCAAAACTATTATGGACATCAATTTGAAACCAAAGGCTCATCTAAAGGACAAGTTATGGCAAGCCCAATAATTGTCCAGTAGCAATTCTACCATGCAACAATTAGCTCCTAGTCCTCGGTGCCAATTTGATTAGCGAAAACAAAGGGAACACCTCAATCTCCAAGAAACACTCAGTATAGAAAACAAATAATACCTCACACACGTTCATATTTGACAAAAGATTATTTACCCATTTTTTATGAGTTAAAAGGGATCTTACATGCTTTATTGAATACATCAAACACCCAAATAAAAACAACAACAGTAGAGAGGTTGTATTGAAAGACCCTTGACTCAGATGTAGCAATTCCATACACCAAAATGAAAATATAGCAAGTCACAAGGAAACAATGCCAAGAAAGACTCAAATAAATGTGAAGTATAACAACCATAATCCAGGTCAAAAGTAACAAGAGGGACAAGTTAAGAGTTTTAAAGCTTCACAGCGACAAGTAATTTAATTTGATTCAAAGGTGTGTTTGATATGACCCCATATGCTACTCGGGTCAGAGTGTAAGTTAGTGATGCTTTCCGCTACTGGACTTTCGCCATCTAGGGTGCAGCATTCAGTCTGCTTCGCCTCCATCTTACTTGTTTCTTCTAAAATTTAGTCTTTGTTGCCAATCTTTAGTACTCAGAACATCATCAAAATGCTATCTTTTACATTCTAACTGCAATTTTCTATACTCAATCATCCATTTTAGTATCTTTACAGCGACCTTATTTTATATCAAACCAAACACTAAACAATGGTTCAAAATAACTTAGAAAATATCAATCTTTTTTCCACAAAAATTGAAATTTTACCTCAGGATGATACTGGAGCCCATAGAACTTCTTTTCCCTATTCTCAATAGCAGCAACAGCTCCCTGATTACTCCTCCCCACAACCTCAAACCCTTCCGGCAACTTCACAGCTTCATCACCATGGCTCATCCAAACAACCTGTTTATCCCCAACTTGTTTATTCCCAAACAACCCATTATTCTTCTGAACCTCAATTTCCATTCTCCCATACTCATGCTTCTCCCCAACCTTCACAACCCCACCAAGTTTCTGAACAAGAAGCTGCAACCCATAACAAATCCCCAACACATGAATCCCTTTCGACTCCACATACTCAATAAACCCAGATGGGAAACACGGCGCCCCGTCCGCGTGCACACTGTGGGGTCCACCTGAGAGGATGATCACACGTGGGTAGAGTTCAGTTATGGAGTCTAAGGAAGAGGTGCCATTGATACAGAGCGAGAAAACGGATAAGCTTCGGATTCGGCGAGTGATGAGATGGGTGTATTGAGAACCATAATCTAGGATAAGTACGACGTTTGATTTCTTGGCCTGTGCTTGAGGTTCCATTGCCGGAAAAGGAGGTCGGAGAATACAGAGGAAAAATGGGGGCTAGGGTTTATGGAGGGTTTTCGGACGGCGGGAAGATGACATTTTTATAATATGGTTTTGTGGAGCCAACATTTTGGGAGGGCAAGAAACACACACTTTGGTCGACGGAATTTTCATAGCGATTGTACAGTATTTTTAAATTCAAAGTTTATTAAGAAAGATTTACGAGTTTTTTATGATTAAAATACTTTATTTTATTATTTTTTATATATATATTAAA
>JAOTQJ010000102.1:23521538-23531538 GCA_025642045.1 Solanum sejunctum
TGAAAAAACACGTCATCGCGATTGCATCTCACGCGCCACGTCAGCGACTGGTCTGTGCCTACTTGTTCAGGAATTGCTAAGTTGAGGATTCTATTTGTACACTATAGAAATTTTAGTTGCAATTTATAAAATGGTGCCAAGTTAAGACTTCAATTTAGGGGTTTAATGATATAAAATAAATAAAATACACAAAAGATATATACACATATCAGTCTACTATTTTAGATTTGGTTAGTGTGTATTTTTAGTGTGTAATAAAGAAACAAATTTTTGTGGAACATTGCGTTGGCTTTTCTTTTTTCCCCCCTTTTTTTTGTTTGTTTGATGTTGTAAGATACCATTGATTTTATCAAACCACAAAGAAAAAAAAAATGTCTTTACTCTTTAATCTTTACTGAATAACCTAATATATACTCCTCAAATTGAGTCATTTTTCATTTCATTATAGGAAAAAAAGAAGAGATTTAGATTGTTTTTGTTGATCTACAAATCAAAAAAATAGAGATGTGGTTATTGGGATTAAAAGGGGCATCTGGTTTCTCTGCTTCTTCTACTGCTGAACAAGTTACTCAAGGAATTGATGCTACTGGACTAACTGCCATTGTTACAGGTTCACACCTTTTTTTTTTTTTTTTAAAAAAAGTGATTTTTGAAAGTCTTTAATACCCATTTTTCCAATTTTTTTAATTGTGTAGTTGGTATCTTTTTTTTTTTTTTCTGCTGTTTATAATTGTTTTTATGTTGAAGTTTTGTATCAAATTCAGCTAACTAACAAGCAAGTGTCACAGGCATCAAGTAACATTGTTAGGGTTGTTTGATTTGGTGTATAAAAGTAGTATTTGCTCCGTAAAAAAAAAAAAAGAAAGATTTAGTTTGACTTGGGGCGTAGTTTAATAAAATAGAAAAGGTTGAAAATTAAAATTTTGTCAAATGTATCGAAATGCTTTAAATATGTTACATAAAAAGCTGAAATTAAAGTGTTACTAGAAAAAGGAAAGGGATCATTCTTTTTAAAGGAGAGTGAGAAGGAAAACAAGTCATTCTTTAGGGAGTAGATATTATGGTGTATGCTAGCGGATTTTGTCTTCTAGGTCGAGCTCATTGTACCGGGCTTGCTTAGTGGAGATTACCTCTCCTTGTGGTTTACAAACTATTACATAGGAGCAGAGGTTTACTCTGTACGCACCCAAAGAATAGCAGGTGCGAGTTCCCCTTATACAACAACAACATACCCAATGGAATCCCACAAATAGGGTCTGGGAGGGTAAAATATACGTAGACCTTACCATTATCTCATAGAAATAATTCCCCTTGTCACTAAAAAAACTTTTTATGGTGTATAATGATGAGATTATTTCTTATCAGTTGGTTGGTTTGTTGTATATAATCAATGAATGTATTAGAATATGAATAGTTCCCCTGTTGTTGTCGTCGTCATGGTTTATTATGTATGAGAATAGTACTAAATATGGTGTATCAGTTATACCAGATTAAAATTTGCAACCAAATTTTAGAATTTAGTACTAGTACTATGCAACCTACCAAATACATCTGACCAAATTAAAGTTTATGGCGACATAAGAAAGTTGAACTCGTGCCTCGTTTGTATTGTTGCATGCATTATGTTTGCTGATATAAACTCGACCAGAGCTTACAAAGCAAGGATTTTTCCTAGCCCGGGGTAAAGGAGGAAGGTTGTGTTAGGTTGACTTAAAGTAGTCCAACTAGCTCTGGATTGATCTAACTAGTTCGGGATTGAGGTAAAGTGATTGACTGTATTTTCTTGATATAACTAGTAGAGCCAGGGGCAGAAATAAGAGATTTCTGAAGTTAGCAACTTACATTGCTCATTTCAAGAAAGAATTGGCAACCATTTTTTTTATCTCATCTCCCATAAAACTCCATGCTTCTCATGGTAAAGAGAGTGGCATCACTATCTTTTCTTTCATTAGTAGCAACAGTTTAAAAATCTATTGGCCTCAAGAATAAGTTAATTTAAGTAGAGTTTTGTGCTGCTTTTCTGGCATTGAAAGCCATTTTGCAATTGGATGATGATTGCTTCTAAATTACTTACTAAATGTGCAATCCAAGATGAAGTGCTGAGCGAAGGCTCACTTTTGTTCGGATCATTAATTTTCAGGAGCATCAAGTGGCATTGGTGCAGAAACAACACGTGTCCTTGCCCTGCGAGGCGTACATGTAGTAATGGCAGTTCGCAATGTAAAAAGTGGTCAAGAAGTTAAAGAAAATATTCTTAAAGAGATCCCTCAGGCCAAAATTGATGTAATGGAGTTGGATCTTGGTTCTATGGCATCCGTTAGGAAGTTTGCATCAGAATATGAGTCTACTGGCCATCCTCTGAACATCCTAATGTAAGGAAACATTCCTTTTAATTGTTTCAAGGGTGCAACACACCATCATAATTGGATTTTTGCATTCATCTTTTGTCTGTTGGTATTGCTCGAAATGAACGTCCTGTCCATTCTGCCCTCCACCTTAATGCGTGAATATTTAGATATTAAATGCATCTTTTATTTTTGAAGCAACAATGCAGGGGTTATGGCTCCACCGTTCATGCTTTCTCAAGACAACATTGAATTACAGTTTGCAACTAATCATCTAGGTAATATATTTATGTTTATTTAATATTTCTTAGTTATAAGGAGTGTTCACATTCTTCACCAAGGACCCCCCTTTCTTGGGATTTGGCATTTTATCACTTTGCTTGGCTATTATTTAGTGAAAATGGCATAATGGTGATAGGCATATATTCTTGTAGAAACTTTTTACATCTGCTACCGAATCTATGTCATATCCTCCAAAAATACACTACTTGGGAGATCCAAAATGTAGTGGGCGGGATTTTTGAAGAGTCTGAACAACATCGATTGAAATAGATGGTTGTATCTTAAATTCCGTCGTTTTTTCCATTTGATGTCAAAAGTGAAGTGCAACTACGAGTACCTAGTCAGCTAGTCAAATCTCGACAGTTGTGTGTGTTCTCTTCTATTGGGATTGTTCTGCTCTAATAGGGTGTTTTCAGGTTGAAGTATCACTTCCTTTCACCAATATAAGACTCGTAATGTTTTTGCAGGTCATTTTCTTTTGACAAATCTTTTGCTACCGAACCTGAAAAATACAGCTCAAGCGAGCCAAAAAGAAGGAAGGATTGTAAATGTTTCATCAATGGGACATCGATTTACATACCGTGAAGGGATCCGTTTCGACAAAATCAATGACAAAGATAGGTATTCCATGGTCGCCATCTTCATATACTTACTCTTTTCGATGTCTGTTATTTATTTTACACATCTTTAAGGATAGTAGATAGATGTTGCTAAATTTTGGAGTCTAAAATAGGAAATAATAAGAAGACATGGTCTAAATATGGGGTTATATGAGCACTCAAGGGTGTGTCCTAGTGGTCAATGAAATTGGTTGGGCACCATGAGATCTAGCCTTCGAACCCCAACAGAGACAATACACAAGGTGATTTCTTCCCATCTGTTCTAGCTCTAGCCTTAGTACATAGAGTTACCTGGTACTTGTTGTGGGTGGAATAGTTGAGGTGCGCGCAAACTCTCTCAGATATCACGGTTATCAAAAAGAAAAGGAGGCGGGTAGGGTGGGGGAGTGTTATATGTTGCTTTAGTTAACTTAGAAGTGACCCAATTCTCAGATAGTGGATGCGTGCTTTCTTTGCAACAAGAGATTGACAGTAACGTTTATTTGTCTATTTCCAGTTACACTGCTATACTTGCATATGGACAGTCAAAGCTTGCTAATATCTTACACGCGAACGAACTTGCAAGGCATTTCAAGGTACACTATTGTCTTCTGAGTACTGAAGCTTCTCATAGTTTCTGCCACTGGTAACTTTAGAACATTTTAGTATCCAGAGGAAACATTTTAGTTGCAACAATATAGATTCTTATGTCCATGTCAAGTATTCTTCTCGCCCAGTGACAATTCCGAAGTTGAATTACTGTCTAATTTACGAAGAGTGCGTTTCAACAGTTTCTACCATTATGTCATGTTCTTGCTTTTCACTGATCATCATCCTGATGATAAAATTCATGAACTAAATAAATTCTTTGGATTATATCTATCCAATTGCTTTTTCTTCCCTTATTTGCGAGAAGCTTCTCTCTAGCTCGGGCAGCATGTTACCACGTTCTAGCTATAGATTTTCGTTCATTCTTGATATCCTAGGACTACGCACACAATCGTGTATCTGATTCTTCATTATACAGAAGCTCAATTGAAATTTCATGGCCTTGAATCTAGATAGTTCTTCTCACCTGTAAGCTGAAATGGTTCCTGTGTCTCAGTAGGATAGATGACAATTTCCCAAAAGTGGTCTTCATCAATGGCTCAAGAAATTATGAATCTTGCGTATTCCGATCACAAATTTAATTTAAGTGAAACTTCTGTTTTAGGCCGCAATCTTTGATTGTTTGGTGACCAGGTGTGGATCAGAAAACTTACAATTCAAGTTTACGCAGTTATTAGTTGGACCACTATGCCTAGATGATGTGCTACTCCCACGTAATAGAAAACTTGACTCTAAACATACCAACCCTACAGTGGCGGAGACAGGATTTTCACCAAACGTTTCATCGTCTACTTTATATGCATAAAACAAAATTTTGATCTTTTATATACAGTGGTATTGCCCCCTTGTCATTCCAAGGGAACTAGCATGAAATTACGAGTTTATGTTCAAGATGCCTAGTAACTTATGATACTGTAATTTCCTAAAAGCAACTTTCTGCTGATTCTTCAAGCGATAATGTTTAGGCTACTTATCCTATAAGAAGTGCAGTATGATCAAATGAATCTCAAAAACACGCTAAAGCAGAAGCAATAATAACATTTGTCTGGTCTGCACAGGAAGAAGGATTGGAGATAACTGCTAATTCACTTCACCCGGGGGCAATTTCAACCAATCTTCTCCGTCACCAGAATTTTGTAGAAGGTAAATTTTCAAATCTTCCACAGAATGGTTCTTTTTGTTGTAATGACATATCTTATGAAATTGTATCCTTCAAACAAAACTACCCGTTAAAGGTATATGTAATGGAACAAGAAATGAAGGAAAGTAAGTAGTTTCTTTCATGAACTTTCCTTGCATTAATTGATAAATATCTTCGGGAAAAACTGCTTTGTATATTCAAATCCTTCTAGGGTGCCATACACGATAACCATGAGGAGTTTGCACCATGCAAACCTTTTCTGATAACAAGAGGAACCCGCAGCCGCTACTCTTTGGGTGCTTATAGGGTAAACCCCCTGCTCCTATGCAATAGATCGCAAATCACATAGGATAAGTAACCTACACTAGGCAAGCCCGGTGCGACAAGCTCGACCCAGAAGGCAAAGCCCTTGCTTTCGCTAGCAAGGGTTTTTGAAGTTGAGACCTCCAACATGGAAGCCCCAAGACCAAACCACTAGGCCATCCCTAAGGGTACAAAGTTTAGAAACCTAAACGAGCTATAAATGTAGTTTTGAAGTCCTCTAGTCTTAGTAAATTTCATTTTAGTTGATTTTCAATTTTCGACCTCGTGCAGGCATAGTTAACTGGATTGGCAAATACTTTATCAAAAACATTCCACAGGTCAGTAATATCTGGCAAATATAAGATATATAACTATTGGTTTGCCACAAGATTTTGTGTTTGTTTCCTCATATGCTTCTCTTGATCCTAGGGAGCTGCAACTACATGCTATGTAGCTTTGCATCCTCAGGTAAAGGGAATAACCGGTGAATACTTCGCGGACAGCAATATTGCTGCACCAACTTCTCAGGGTAGAGATGCAGAATTGGCAAAGGAACTCTGGGATTTCAGCTTGAATTTGACAAAACCTCAATGAAAACAATGTTCGTCTCAGTATGTGATTATCGCAGAATGCTCTTCATAGATTCTCTTGTTTTCCTTTTACTTTTCAATTACTTGTAATGCACATCACGACTGGTTTTGGCTGGGGTATAGGGTTGAAATATTGCTGCTTGAAAACTTGAATTTCCTGATAATGGTGACATATATTCTTGGTATAGCCTCATTGTCATCAGTATACATGTACGTCTGCCGTTATTGTAACTTCACATCTGATTCCATCTAGATCGTGTGGAATTATATATTGGATAATTGATGATACATTTTCTACCTTGCTAAGGAATCAATCCTTGTTTACCAACCATACATTATTTAACCAAAATCAATTCTCTCGATATGTTCCTCAAGAAATATGATTCAGGATACAAGGGATGGAAAACATGCTCAATATCATTTTGATTGAACAAATGACCCATCCCCTATCTAATACGGCTTGAGTTCAAATCAACTATTTCTGCAACTTCATAATACAAAAGGGATTTAAATAGCCATCAGTAGTCAAATATGCTTCTCCAATTGACCCTTTGGGGTGGCCAAGTGGTTTGGACCTATGGAGGTCTCAAGTTTGAAACCCCTTGCCAACGAAAGCAAGGGATTTGCCTTGCTTTAGGCAAATTACCTCTCCTCTGGTTTGTAAGCTATTGCATAGGAGTGCAGGTTTATCCTGTGCGCACCCAAAGGATAGCAGCTGCAGATTCTCCTTGTCATAATATATATACACACACACTTCAACTTGCACAGGATAAAAGTTGAACCCACATTCAACTTCAAAGTTTGCAGCATGATTGAAAAATGAAGCTGGCTTTCAAGCATCTATAACACAAGATAAATACAACAGGCTTTTGCTAAAAGACTTAAATGAGCAATTACCAAAAAGAAATTCTCAACCAAGCCTCCCTTGTATTTCAATCTGAAGAGAACTATACACAATGAGTTTGGCAACAAGGATCCAAAAAGAAGTGAATTCCTAGCACTGCCGCATGAGGCTCCTGGCATGGTGATCGCTGGAGAATCAAATATACTAAAAGTCAAAAATATCAGGAGTGATGGGGAAATCATATGCAAATACTGCTACAGGTAGAAGTAATTTACAATAGCAACTGAGAATGAATAGATTGGGATACTGAAAGCCGTCTCCCTTCATCAGCTCCAAAACTTCTATTCAGTGAACTAGTCATTTTGGTATGGTTACTGTACAGTTGTTCCATGAGATATCGTACTCTTTCAGGTGGCTTTTACAAGTTAGACCCCATTATCCCAACTAAAAACTGGAGAGCCGGGGTTCAGGTCAAACGATGGGCTCAATTTTACTTGATCCCTCAGAAGCTGCTGAGCAACCCTATTAGCTAATACCGACTGTTCCGGATATGGTTGTCCATTAACGCCACTTTGGGCATGGCCCCCAAAATTTTCTCTAATAAAACCATTGCCATATGGAGGTGTTTCTTGGAACATGTCAGACTTCAGATCATGACTAGTGTAACCATCAGGGTAAAAACAACTTTGGGCCTTTGGTGATGTTCCTGCGCCTTCTGATGAATAAGTTGTTGGCATCTTTGAGTTAAATAGTGGAACAGCACCACCACCGCCACTAAAAGGTGTTGATGAACCAGATACAGCACGGGGGCTTGATATGGTAGAGGGGGACAATCTTCCACTCATGCTTTTAGGTGATTGTGAATGGTAAATAGGGCTCTCTATCCCAACTGGAGAAACTGGGCAAGATCTTGGAGCAGGTACATCACTGCAAAACAAATTGAATATCCCAAAGGTGTTGATGAACCAGAACATAGTGCTTTTTTATTTTGGCTAAGTACTTATGCACAGAAAGAGCTGAACAACATTACCATATATTACACTGACTACCGTGTTATTTATTTTAGTTATACAACATTTGATTAACTGCAGCTTTGAAAAGCCAGATGCATGGAAATTACAGCACAGCCAGTACATATTTTTAGCCACAAAGCACATTCATAGGTTGTAGTACTTTCACCAATTAATTTAATTCTTGTACACATCTATGATGTTAAATTAGAATTGACAAGTTTCACCATTTTTTGTGATAAGGTAATCTTAGTTACTATTTTCTTGTTGTCTAGAATGTTTACAATCGATATATCTCAGAAGATTGCTTTAGTCTAGTTCTCAAAAAATGATCGACTTATGATCATGTCTTTTTCCTAGTGAATAAAATAAGTCATCCATGTAGAGTTCATCACCAAGATTTAAAATAAAAATAGCATATGCTATTCCCTTCTGGAAAAAGGGCAAACAAAAAGTAGTACTAATTTGTGCCAGTTGTAAAAGCAATTGTGTACTAACATATGAGGAATACAGGAGCCTTTTCCTTTTATTGACCATAGGAATTTATCATTTGCACAGTTTCTAGAACTAAGGTGTAAAACATGTTTTGGTACTCAGATATTTTGTACTGATTGATAACTGTGGCAAAAAATTCTAGCTTCCGCATTAATAGCAAGATTGACCAAGACCAGAGTACAGTAACTATTGTGTGAAGAAGAAGTAGAAGAAGACCAAACCTAAAGCCAGGAAAAATCGTTGGACCTCTAGGTTGATTATGAGCTGCAACTCCTTCTGAGTCCACACATGGTGGACCTTTTGAATGTCCAACGCCCTGAAATATCAAAACATGAAGTTTTACTGTGAAAACTCAAGCAATGATCAGCAGAGAACATAATGTTCAATTTAAATCATGGTATCCAGTCAGCAGAACATTCATGAGTCCCAAAGATGGCAGATAATGTCACTAGTCCAACAATATTACAAAGAGTTCTCCAGTCAAAGAGTAACAAGTGTTACTAAGGACCCTACCAGAAATGGAAAAGGCAAACATTTTGAGGAAAAGATACGTTGTGCAAAAGGAAGGAGTACCATAGAGGTTTTATGTAACTGTATTCACTAGAAATAAAGAATCTACTATTTGCCCCCACAAGATCTTAACAGACCAACTCACCAGGCGACCAACAAATGTTCATTTGCAAGCGCTTAACTGATACGGGACCCTCAAAAGTTGATCCTCCTCCTGAATTTATTTTTCCATATTATTTTTTGTTTTATAGCCTACTAACTTCACTCGGTAGAAATATTCCGTTATGGAAACTGTCCATGCCAGTTCAGAATGCAGTGTTCCTGTAAAGTCCTGATTGCAAAAGCTATCTACTATTTTCTTGGATACAAATGCAGTAAAGTTGGTCATAATACCTTCAGTAGCTTCAATACAGGTATTATAATTTGTTTGTCAACTGCAGAAACTCTAGAAAAGATAAATATCAAACTAAGGAAAGTTCAAGAAGAAATGATAAGGCCGAATTCCTAATGGAAAAGTAAACAATGCTCACAAACCACAATCATGGAAGCAGGCAATGCATGTGACACTTTTGAGTCGCCTAAATCCCAGACCCCACTTGTTTGTGGGATTACATGAGATTTTTAGTTGCCTAAAATGGACAACATTGCCAGATGAGCAAAGGAGGAAAACATAATTGATATCGCACCAAGCATGAATGGATGTATTGTATCTACAGGTTCAGGACTTACAATGAATCTTTCCATTGGAGCAATATTTTTGACAAAGGGATGTTCCAAGAGCTTAGAAGCTGTTGGACGGTGGAGTGGATTGCGTTGCAGACATTGCCGCACAAAATCCTTGCCCTCATCTGAGAGGTGATAAGGAATTGCAGGAACTTCCTTGCTGTTTCCAATCTTAAAAATAGCAGCGATCTATGAGAAAACTAACAGGAATTAGAAGCATGACAAAATATAAAAACTGCACACACTTTTTGACCATCATAAGCATATTAACTAACCCCCTCATACTGACTCCAAGGTGGTTTAGTTGTTGCCATCTCCAAAACCGTGCATCCAAGGCTCCATATATCTACCGCAAGATTGCAACCATTTGAATTATTAATAACCTGATGAATAAACATATATAATGAATTAGATGAAACACAGAGCAAACATCAATAACATTAGAGATTGATTTATAGTAATTCAAACCTCAGGAGCCATCCAGTAAGGACTTCCCTTGAAAGACAAAGGACAGTATTGACCAGTTATCTGCAAATTGAAATTGCGTAA
>JAOTQJ010000102.1:23547725-23563586 GCA_025642045.1 Solanum sejunctum
AATGTCCTGC
The DNA here is from genome assembly GCA_025642045.1 of Solanum sejunctum. NCBI lineage: Eukaryota > Viridiplantae > Streptophyta > Magnoliopsida > Solanales > Solanaceae > Solanum > Solanum sejunctum. The sequence continues at coordinate 23,547,736 of JAOTQJ010000102.1, forward strand.
AGCCTCCTGTTTATAGATGTGGTGCACGACACACCGATAAACAAGACTCTACTAGACACGGTCTGTGAATACTCTGAGGACTAACCGCTCTATCCTTAGTTGGTTATTCATTTTTTCCTATTATGAATGCCCCTATTTTATAATTATCTTGTTGTCATTAATGCTTTAGAATATTGTTCTCTTAAGCTTATGTTGGACAATATATTTAGTTTCTTATGTGATATTTTTTTTTCTTTTCTTTGCGTGCATCCATTTGAGTCCTTTCGACTCCACCTTTGCATCTTGGGTCGTCTCGAGTCTGGAAAGCTGCTGGACAAGCTATACATGAAATATATAGGAAATTAGTGTGTATACACTGATATACACTAAGTATATCACCGGAAAATGGGCCAAGTCCAAGGAGTAGCAGCAGATGTGCAGCAAGGGCCAATGTGATATTTATTGTTTTGACTCTAATATTTTTGTAGTTATTTCAATCTATTAAATTTTTCAATATGGTCTGCATTTATGTCAATTTTTATTATTAATGATTTTTAAGTGTTAAAGTCATGCAATTTATTTTGGGGTTTGAAATGTTAGTGAATTTTAAGCTTAAATAATTTTTTTTTTTATAAAATTAGTCAAGCTTTTGAAGTTCAGTCAATTTCTTTCAAATTTGGTCAAGTTTTGTCAAATCCTGCCAAGTTTGACCTATTTTGAAATTTAGTTAATTTTTTTCAAATTTAGTCAAATTCTTCTAGATTCAGTTAAATTTATTTAGTTAAATTCTTTCAAGTTTGATCAAATTCTTCCAAAAGTAGTCAATTTCTTTCAAGTTTAGTCAGTCTTTTCAAATTTAATCAACATTCTTTCAAATATAGTTAAATTCTTTCAAATTTATTCAATTTTTTTGAAATTAGTTAATTTTTAAATTAGTCAACTTTTTCAAAGTCGATCAAATCTTTAAAAGGTTAGTCAATTTTTTAATCATCGGTCAATCGCATGTTAGCAGCCATTTGAGCGATTAAGTTCTTTTTAAAGTGGAAGTTGAATTCGAACCCTTCCTTTGGTATATTTTAAAAGATTTTTCTGTTAGGTCGTTTAAAATATTTATTGGTTTTCTAATTATCCTTAAAATTAGGTAACGACTCTTTCAATTTTGTGAATTTTAGTTTATACATAAATTAATTAAGTATTAAATTAAACTTTTGAAAAAATTAAAAATTACTTTTTCAAATTAATACTAACTCCTTAAATTAATTATATAAATTTCAATATAAATATAAAATATCGAACATCGAATGAGTAACCAATCACAAATAATTAGACGGCAAAAATACAGATGGAAGACAACCTGGAAGCTTTAAAACTTCACATGACAATAAACATTATACATGGACTTGTCTGACTTTTCTACTTCTCATCAATTTAGATATGTAATTAGACAAACATATAATATATATTTATTATAATTTAAAAAAAGTTATAATGTATAACTATAGTTAGAATTTTATTATTATTTTCTCTCTTCTTTTTTTCTTCTCTCGCCTCTCTTCTCTCTTTTCGTAATTTCTTATTAAATATACAAATATATACGTATATATACTAGCTACATATATATAATTATTTGACAGATATATATATTCAATTCGACAGATATACATATACAATACGCCTCACTCCACTCTCTGTCTTCTCTTCGCTCGCCTCTCTCTTCCCTCTTTCGATCTCGCTCGCATCTCTACTTGCTCTCCCAATCTTGCTTACCAGATATATTAATACATATGTATATTAATTATATATATATATATATAATTATTTGCAAATATACACATTAATTTGACAAATATACATATACAATTCATCTCTCTCCACTATTTGCCCTCTCTCTTCTCTCCTAAAATATGTAGCTACAAATCGTAATTTTAGCAAATTATAGTTATTTTTACCTTATTATGTTTCAAATGTTTGCTCTTTTTGAAAAATTCTCATATTTGATAATTTTATTGAGATTTAATTAAATTTGAATTTACACATTATTTGGATCATTTCTTATTAGAATAACACTCTCAATATGATTTTTTTTTTAATTTTCAGTTTGAATTTAAAATTTTTATTTAAAAATAAAATAAAAAACTTAGGAAAATAATCGAGGTGAGCACAAATTATATCGAGTTTCACGTTAGATCTACTTTTTTGTGATATGTTGGACAAAAAAAGTCAACAAGATCTTTTTCATTACGTAACGTTGTTGTAGTTTCAATTTTTTACGTCTAATATGAAAACCTATTATTAGTATAGTTACATCAAATGTGGTGTTTCTCAAATTTTCTTCTATTTAATCATAGATTTTGAAAATTTAAAATTTTGAAGTCATGATTTTTGAAATTTAAATTGTGTTTAGATATGTATTTTACTTGAAAAAAATAATTAAAAAAAAGTACATATCAAAATTAATAAGGAAAAAACTACAATAGTGATGTTGTCTCAATACCTAATTGTACACTAAGTAATAATTTGTCATATATGTACTTATTAATTAATGATAAAATGCATATAAAAAGATACATGTTGATTAGTCTATTTTTAAAAAAATAATTTTTTGATAATATTATAATTTTAACTTTGCAGATGACATATTTAAGATCAGAAAATTAAAGAATATAAAATATAATTGACAAAACTTTAATTTAAAATTATATAATTATTTTTTTTTAAAAAAAGATTAATATCAAATCAAATCATTTTTTTTAAATGAAGCATATAGTATAATAATGAGTGTAGATGAGCAATAGTACAAGTGAACCATTGTATTCCTAACTATATATATCACTTAATCAACCAATTATTAATAATGTGGGGAAAATGCATCATGATATTTTGTCTCATTCAAGAACTTCAAAGGAAGCTTTAGATTGGAGTACTGACATTAGTAGTTCTTCATTTTTAATTAAATATCTTGTGTTTGAGTTTAAGATATAAAATTTATTTGATAAGAAATATTTTACTTTTCAAAATTGAATTTTTTGACGTAAATCTAAATTATTCGGGTTAAAAAACTTTTACCGTACATCAAGAGAATAGATTGAAAAAGATCTTCATACCCAAACCATATAATGGGCTTGTGGAAAATGGGCTCGTCTTTGTATTCTTCTTTATTATATATATATATATATATATAATTGTGTATATTATATGTAAATTGGCTGGTCTATATTGTACATATATATTTGTAAACTAGTTAGCCGAAGTGTTTCGTGACATTATTATCGTTTATTCTTATTTAAGTATCGATCTTTTATTTACGACAGAGTTCCAACTTATTAAGTTTTGTTTAACTCATGCATCACATTGTCGAGTTGTTTCTTGTCGCTTTCGTCCAAAATTAATAAGTTATTGTAAGCGTTAGATGAAAATTTAATATATTTTTCTACAATATTAAGTCGTTTATGAGTAAATATTAGATCCAAATCTAACAACGTCCAACAGAATAAATTTTTAATGATTATATTTGCACAACTTTCCAAAATAGGAACAAAATTTAAATAACAAGGCAAAAATAGCTATAATTTATTAAAATTGCGATTTGTAGCTATAAATTATAGGAGAGAGGCGAGAGAGGGAGAAGATAGGCGAGCGAGAGAAGACAAAGAATGGAGAGAGATAAATTATATATGTACATTTGTCAAATTGTATGTGTATATCTGTCAAATAATTGTATATATTTAACTAATATACATATATCTTTGTATATCTGGCAAGTGAGATTATAATAGGTTGGAAGAGGTGAGCGATCTCCAGAGAGAGGAGAGAGGCGAGGTAGAGAGGGCAGAGAGTGGAGAGAGACGAATTGTATATGTATATCTGTCTAATTGAATACGATCCATCAAATACTTGTATAAATGTAGCATATATATATATATATATATTTGTATATTTGACAAGAAATTGCAGATAAAGGGGAGAGAGGCGAGATAAAATAACAACAAAACTCTAACTATAATTATAAATTATAATCTCTTTTAAACTATAGTGGTATATTGTAAATACGTACTATATATTTGCCTAATTACATAATTTATCCAAAAAGGAATATGTACGTAAATAAGTATCCAACTTAACCGTATATCTTAGACTTTTAATGGCCCAAAGTAAATAGAAGTTTCATATTCCACTCTCTTCATATACATACAATTTCTGCAGTGAACTAAAAAAAGTATTTACAGATGAACAGCAAGAATCAGGGATTGTAAATAAGATGGTCACTAGCAAAAACTTCCAGCAAATCGTCTCGAACTCTTCAAAAAAGTCGGGACTCATAGTGATCATTTATCACAGAATGACTTTGGTTATCAAATGATTGAACAACCCGGAGACGTTTTACGTGTTGACTCCTCCAGAAGTAGTACTAGTAGTAGTGCATTTTTGAAGAATCCGACACAACTTAGAATCCCCTTACTGAACTCTGCCAAACTTCAACAAATTGCTGATCTTTCCTTGTAACAAACATTTTGTTACCTCCAAAGCTGAAATGAGTTATCTTGTTTCCACAACTATCTTTCGCTCTTCCCATCGAGTTCTTTCTAAAGACCCTATCTTGAATCGAAGAACCAATCAAAACCTCAGACCACAATTCAAGATTTCCACGTTTACTACAAAAAACTTGATTTCCATGACTCTTAATTTTACTCCCAAAGCCTTCTTTCTTACCATTTGTTACTTTTCTTTGATCACCAAGACAAGTCCAAGAGTTTTCCTTACCAATATTCCTCAAATCCGATATGAAAACTTCGCCTGAATGCACACCGACTTTCAGCACAGCTGAAAGATCATCCGAAACTGTGCAATCAGCGAAACAATCAACGTTCTCCTTGATCTCCCACACCGCGTTCCCTGACCTTAAGTCCCAAAATCTAATGTTCCCTCTAACACCAGAAGGACCACTATGTGAACCAGCAGCCATCAACAAGTTAAGACTAGAAATCCATTTAAGTTTAGTTGCTGGAATAGCTGAATCCAATTCAGCACCAAAGATTTCATAATGACCAATCTCAGCAACAGGCTTAAAACCATCATTGTTATTCAAATCATATATCATAATGCAGTTTGAGTTTCTCCTAGACGATTCGAAACTCGTAAACAAGAACTCTTTTGAAGCACCTATAGCTTGTACAGTTGAACCAGACTTGGTCACATTTTCCCAATTCAAAGTTTCCTTAACATAACCTTTACTAACATCAATAATTTGTAATCCTGAAAAGTCAGTAGCACCAACAGCAACAACATTTGGTGATAAAGACAACATAGAATCAATTCCAGCAAATTGTGTTAAAATAGTTGATTTTCTCTTTAATGACCAATCAAATGAAGTAATTTTACAACCATGAGCTACCTGAACTGACCCTAGTTGAGTTGTTGAGATAGCAGTAGGTGAATCCCTACCATTCAAAGGCAAAATCAATGATTTTTCAAGATCAAAAGGCTCAAACTGAGAAGGATTAGATTGGGAATTCAACAAAAGGTGCTCAACCCCATAGAACTGAGACTCAAAAACCAAATCTTGAAAATCAAAAGTTTTGGCTTTTGAAGGGAGATTTCCAGTTCTTAAAAGGGAAAGAAAAATAGAAAACATTTCTGGATCTCTATCAATGAATGGAATAGAATCATCAAGATTTGAAATTGCAGAAAGCATTGATTTTGAACCTGATTGCTTTAAGGTCTGTTTGGTGGTTTGAAAAAGCTGACCACCTACATCAATGGTGACAATATTTGAAGATGAATCAATGGAGTTTCTTGAAAAACCAGGTGAAAGAGGATGAGATCCAGCAAAAGGTGGCATCTTTAGTAATCCCTTAGGGTATTCTTGAAATTCAATGTAAAGATTCAATTTTTTTGGGAGATTTGGGTAGTTCAAGGAAATGGGGTTTCAAGTTTTGGGAATTCTTGAAAATCAATGTAAAGACTCAATTATTACTTTTATTTTGTTGATATTTTGTGGTTTTGGGGTGATTCAAGAATGGGGTTTCAATATATATAGAGTTGATTTTCAAGAAAAATGAAAGTTGGGATCTTTGAATTCAAACCCCAACATAAAGACCACTGTATTTAGTAATAATCATTGGAAGGTTCCTGGTTGGATGAATGATAAATGGTTAGAAAAATATGGGGAAATTGAGCTATTAAAATGTGTAAAATGGCTAAAAGAGGGGCTCTAGAAAGTCATTGAGAGTAAAGTTGGTCAAAAATGGTTTTTTTATTTGCAGAGTTGTTTGACTTTTATTGCATGTGTGTTAATATAGCAATCCAACATAGACCACATTTTGGATTCATTTTTCATCTGGAGGAAGGAAAAAGGAAGCCAATCAAGAAAATAACTTTGGAATGTTTGAATTTATGTTCTATTTGAAGTGATACAACAACAATAACATATTCACTAGAATCTCACAAGTAAGGTCTATGAAAGGTAAAATGTTCGCAGATCTTATCATTATCTCACAGACCAAGAGAGATTATTTTCTTGAATCCTCATTACAAAAATCCATAATAGATATGGAGAAAAGGGAAAATGAAAAGAAAAAGAAAAAAAAGAAGAGCGACTAATAATAAAATACACATCATAGTATGTAAATACGATAAAATTAACATATACTCCTAAGACGAATAATGACTACACAGGATATAAAAACACAACTAATTCCCACTACACTACTATATCCAAGACCAGACATCAACATAACCATGCTAACCTATTAGCCTGCTATTCTAATTTGCAACCTCCACTTTTCTCTATCTAAGGTAATGTCCTCGGTAAGATCAAGTTTCATCATATCTTGTTTGATCATCTCCCCCAAATACTTCTTCGGTCTACCTCTACTCCTCTGTGTAACTCTTAAATCCAACCTTTCGCACATCCTAACAGGAGTATCACTACTTCTTCTCACTACTTCTTCTCTTCACATGCCTATCTGTCCCGATTTATTTGTCAAATATTTTTAATTTCATTTTACTTGTTATTTTGACAAATTAAAAAAAATATTCTATTTATATTCTCAATTTATTAATATTAGTATAATATATTTATAAAATATAGTTAATAAATATGTTTGATATCTTATAACTCTTACTTGTCACCAAATTTTGTTTGATTTTTATTTGGAAGATGGAAAAAGGAATCCAATATGAAAAGAGAAAGAGAAGAGGATTTGTCTGCTAATTTTTGGAATTTGAAATGTTTGAATTTATGTCTCTGTTTTAGAAAATCTAGATAATTGTTTTGTATTTACACTAAAAATTAAATGTTTAACTTTTATACTCTAAATTTCTTTATATAAAATAAGATGAAAGAAATTATATATCGTTGGATAAAACTCTCCGTAAAATAAAGTTAATTCAAGTCTCCAGTTTTAATAAAATCAAGATTAAAATCCTAACAAGCTTCTATCTAATCTTTCCTCTAACTATTAAGGATTATTTTTATTTTAAATAAGGAATCAAACGGAAAAAAATAGTAAAAAAATAAAAACATGAAAGATGTGCATATTAATATTGTGGCTGTTTAGAGAAGATGGAACTACAATTATTAAATCCAAAATAATGTCAACCCTATAATGAAACTTTAATTTAATGCTAAATTGCTAGGGTTAGGTATTCCGCCCACAAAATTTGGCCACCACATGTTAATTACTCCCAATTGAAAGTTACAACTAATATTCGTTATTCTCTCTTAAACAATAATTTAAAGAGAACTCTAATAAAAAAAGTATTTAAAATACTTTTAAATTTAATACAAATTATTAGTTTTACTTTTGAGTTATTGATAATATAAAAAATATCTCTTTACTTGACTAATTGAATCTAAATACATTCCTGATCTTGTAATTAATAAGAGTAAAATACATTCCTAAATTTTTATCAAGTTAAGAGGTATTTTTAACACTCGTGATAGTTCGAAGTGTATTTTAATTTAATTAGTCAAATAGAATGATATTTTTAAAATTGATAATATTTTGAGGATGAAATTAATAACTTGTGTCAAGTTCAAATGTTTTTAATAATTTTTTTCAATTTAAAAATAATTAACAGAGGAATAATGAAAAATAATACTTTGTTTATGTCCTAAAATGAGTAGCACATATCTTGGGGACCAAACAATTTTGGCGGCGCCCACTTTACTTAGCCTCCAAATTTTAATGTATTCATTAACTATCACTAATGATTATTGCCAGCTGCATATCCAGTTGGCTAACCGTTAATGCCTCATTCCCAAATAAGTTAAATATAAAAGTTTTTAGAAAATAGAGAATACTCAATTGGTACTCAACATTGGTCACTATAAGAACAACTAATATGCCTCGATTCCAAATAAGGTAAGATAAGTCTTTTTTATATGATCTTGAGCAATCCTTATTTCATGATTTAGTTTTCGATTAAATTAAATCTAAGGTTCATATTTTTCTATTACTCTATTCAACTCGTCTCAAGGTAAAGTCTCGACCATGAATTCTCACATTCCATGTTGCCTACCTTCCGAGACTAAAGTGAGTAATGAGATGAGATTTTTCCACCCCTCCTAGTAGTTCTGGATTGAGAGATCCAAAACGTCTTTCCTTCACTCTATTCCCGTATTTAGTTACCATTGTTGAGTTTGCAACCCTGAACATACAACCGGTGAAAAGCCGAAGGAAGGTGAGGATGACGTTAAAGAAAAGTCCTTCAGAGAAGGTCATACCAGAATAAACAAAATGAACGTTATCGTCATTATCTTCTACGCTGTTTTTAACAATTATTTATGTTATTTTACATAGAAGAGCTAGAAGGCAGAAAAAGTAGACTATTAGTTAAACGTAAAACCTCTCACTGAGGGGAGAGCAAAACTAGTTTTATCAATGGTAATTCCTAAAATACATACCTACCTATCTCATCCAGGTTCAGGAAGTGACCTAAAAAAAGCCTTCGTTCGTATCAATTCGTATCATCAGTCCTGCTGCACATCATTCCCTTCAACAACTAGTCGTCCTTGTACATTCTTATATCAAGTGTTACCGGTATTGGCTACTGGTTGTATTGAAATTTAGGGCAGCTGAACAGCAGCTTATTAGTATGGTGTGTAATTTACTAAAGTGATGCACACCAGTTAGCTGACACCGGTCTGCATCATAGGGAAGATCCAGTTATTGGAAGGTTCCTTCCCAAGAACCTTCTCGTTGGCCCACCAGTCAGAGCCAATAGTAGCTTTATCAGGATATCCACCGTCCACATTGTCAAAGTTAAATTCCTTTGAGGATCCAAGAGTGATAGATCTGTGTTTCTGCTGCCTCGGTCCATCCTCTCCGTCAGTAGATGATCCTTCACGTATTTCGCTAGAAGGCTCATGTCCACTGTGCTCGTGTCCATTTGACATTTCAGCCAGGTTTTCCTGTTGTTTAGTGCTACACTCTGCATCCTGGAGAGACACTGATCCAGTTCTCATCATCATAGTTGGTTTCTTTTCCACACATCTCACAACATCTTCAGCAGTTATTTCGAAAGAAACTCTATGATCGACCAGTGTTAGATCATTTTTCCAACCATTAAAGGCCTTTGGAAAACGATGAACACCTGGGTTCTGATAATTGAGAAGGAAACCATCGTGATGTTTGGGGTTTCCTGCCTCAGGGGTCAAAGTACCAGATCCTTGCCGAGATCCCCATTCATGAGGGGCTATTTTCTCCAGGTTCAGGAACTGAGGGCGTCCAGGAGTAAATTCACGGTCAAGAAAAGGAGATGAGGTTCCAGACACAGAGATGGCTGACCCAGGTGAGATCAAATTGCTGACTGGACTCCCTGGTTGAAGTTGGTATGATTGAAATTCATACTGGACACAAGGATATCTTTGACCAGCTGCAACATTTTGGTAGTTGGGGTCAAGAAGCTTAGCAAATGGTACCTCAGGTGATGAGGGTGTAGTCAAGTGGACTGACTCAGGAGGAGGGGTAAATGGAGCAGTAGATGGTTCGGTAGTGAATGTAGAGAATACAGGTGGAGAGACCAGTTGAGTTTCATGAGCGTATGGCCCAATAGCAAAAATTGAGGCGGGTCCACTGGGAGAATATGTAGACATAGAAAGGCATTTTGAGCCAACTGGTGAATGGGTTGCTGAAGGAGGTTCTGATGGCAAGAAAGATGCAGGAGATGAGGGGGGTGCAATGAAGGGAAGCACTACAGAAGGAGCTTGACTTGTAGTATTAGAAGCAGGTCTATCTACCCCAGGGGCCGTTGTTTCTGGAATAACGACTGCATGTCCTATTCGTTTTCTCTGTTTCTGAGAGCCAAAACACCAATACATGCTCCAGCAGCTTCCCCATCTTCGTTTCTGTTAAACCAAGTTAAAGAGCAAGAGATGATGAGAACTTATCTTAAGATGAACAACAAAATCCCAGTTTAGTGCAATGAATTATCAAGATGTTAGCTCACAAAGCAAGTTTCTTCAGGATAAGATCAGAGAGCAGAGATGACAGGGAATTAAAGAAAATTAAAACAATCTTTTCTCTAGATTCCATCTTAAAACAAGGATACGTGCAATTTATTTGTTTCTTAGAATCAAGTAGTCAAGGGAATGAAAGCAAAGAACAGACACAGGCAACCTTGGAGATGTTAGTCCATATAATTGAACAGTGAAAAAAAATTGGACAGATGATCTAGTCCAGACTAATGTTCAGAGAGCTGAAAGAAATTTTTTTAAACCTTGTCCAATAATAAAAACACTTGCATTAGCAAATGTAACAAGAGTGTCAATCAAAATGAAGGGGATGAAGGAAGACTTCCCTGATGGCCTTCTACCTTGCATCTTAAGGTAGAAGACTCAATTCTTATCCACCTCCTCCGAATTCTTTTCCCTTTCCCCCCTTCACAATATATTAAGGAAAAAAGGGGGAAACTCTAGTAAAGTATCATGCACATTCTAACATGGTAAGATCAATCATAAATGTATAAGAACATTGAGAATTTTGTGAACATCAGAAGATATTTAAAAGAAAATCCAAACAAAACAACAAAGACCAGGACGGAGGCACCAGGAAGTGAAGTAACAAATATTGGTGTAATTTCTCAGAACAGACTGGAGAGCATGAACAAAATTTCAAACTCCATGTGTTTCAAGAAGAGACCATTTACGAAAGTGCCTCAATGCTTTGGCCTCTTCACTTGGCCTATGTGGTATCGTTAAATCACTCCTTGACTTTGACTGAAACAGCAAACTGGCTTTCACTTTCAGCCTCATTTAGTGAAGATCTAGAGTTGATCTATTAAATTAATGGGAAGGTTTGATATTAAAAACAGTAAGCATGAATGAAGCAACTAGTGGTATCATTACGACGCCATAGTACGGATCTGAGACCAAAAGCTGTCGTCACTTTGAACTGACAGCATCCTTTTTGATAGATAAAATAATATTTACTATAACAATAATACCAAGAAGGTACTCATTATGTATAATGAGTTTGGATTTGACTCCTCCCAGTGTAGTGAGTCCAAAAGATCCAGAATGTTTTCTAATTCATTTACAGAACTCTTTCTGCATCAAAAGCATAAATCGCATAAGCATCTATAATTTACATGAGAAATGCTTTCTTTTTCCTTCAAAAAATAGAAACTAATATTTGTTATATCAAATGGTAAGATGAGTTGAGGAAATTCATTATTGGAATAACATTATATCTGGAACTTCTGAAATCTTATTCTGCTAACTTGAAAACAACAAAAAACCAAACATTCTGAAATGCATAATTGACTCTTGCATTTACTGCATCACTTTAAGAAAGAATAATTTCTAATAACGCTTCTTGCTAAATAGCATTTGGGAACAACATGAAGAAAATCACTCCCATTAGACATGGCTGCAGATGCTTATGGATAAAACAAGAAAGTGGCAGAACCTCAAAAGTGACATTTTCTAGATTGTGGATCGATTAAGAAAAGAAAGAAAACAAATGATTTATGTATTACATCACTATATTTACCAGAACTCTAGTTTCTCGCACCAGCGAGTAGCCTTTACCAGTTAATTGGAAGAGGTTAAAAACACCCATTGCTTTATCTCATTGTCGTTTTCTTCCTCACTTCAGACATAATTCTAGCCTTTGAGGCCATATCTCTACGAGTCCCTCTTCTCTCACTCACTTGGTCAACAAGTCGTATATACACTCGTTGAAAGCACACGTATCATGAGCAGTGAAGCATATAATCCAACTTTCCGGTAATTGCCTGTCTTACCATCACCCCAATTTCCAACAGGAGGCAAGGAATACTAACACTACCTTTCTCCATGATAACACTAACTCCCTCGAAAAGTTATACCATTTGCTATACCGGATGAAAAAGTGCAGATTTATCCCAATTTCAGACAGAGGAGACTGCATACATAACAATTACAATCTAACACCAGGATGAAACCAAGCAATCTCTAATCCACCGATCAATATGCAACATCACTCTTCGTTAAATGTAACACACATCTCTGTTCTTACTGCAAGGAACAAAAACTATACACAAAGTTCCATGATCTATGAATCTAACTTGCAATTCTAGCTAAAAGCTTCAATTAAGTCAACTCTGAGCTCAAAAACATTGATCACGATCTAGAAATTCCAAAAAAAAGAAAATAAAAACAGTAACCAGATTCAAATCAAAATAAAACACCAAAACGATCTACATATCTCACAAACAAAACGCAAAAAACTATAACCAGATTCAAATCGACGTGAAACTCTAAAGCAGCTATAACCGGATTTAGATCAAAGTAAAACACAAAATAATTTTCATATTCCTAAAAAAATGTAACTAGATTCAAATCGAAATATAACACAACGAACTAAACAATCCAAAAAAATAATTAACCAATCTCAAATTGAAATGAATTTACCTGAACCGAAGCTTGAGGAACACGATTTTCAACCGAAGCAATTGCAGTAGCAGCAGCGTTTATAGTTTCCAAAGTGCTATCAACTCCTCTCTGCTCACCGTTTACTCTATTCATCTTCTCCTCGCTTTTACACAACGAATCACCTAAACAATTTCCAAACTCCGACGACTCCTCAGCTCTATTGCATCGCCGGAGCTCACTTTTCCGATCGCAAATCACGAACTTTTCCGGTAACCGAACAAATTTAGAGAAGAAGAAATCAATAAGTATAATATATTGTTCTGTAAATATTATATATATATATATAGTATGAATTTTATATGGTGGCTTTGGAGGTCAAACACGGCAATGACTTGGGTGATTTTTCCATAATGGGGTTATTATTATTGGTAAAAGGTAATTAAAAGGTACTTAATTTTAATTAATCATTTTAATTAAGATTGAGAAATTACTATAATGGGCTTCTCTTTTGGGAATTGAATAAAGGCATGATGAATTGGGTGGTGTTTCACCTGAATTTTGCTAGCCACATTTAATGTAATTTCATTTTTTCAAAAAAAAAAAGAAAAAAGTTCTTAATTTTATTTAAGGTTTTTGGTTTTCATTCTTAATTAGTGAAGTAATTATTAGTTGTTGTATATGGTTTGATTCATTAAATAATAATAGAATTGAGAGTATATAATCTGATTTTCTACTTATGGGATTTGATTTTTGAGGTGAGATTTTTTTCGAAAATAGTTTTTTTATCTGTATGAGATAATGATAAAGTTTTTCTACATTTTATCCTTTTCATACTCTAGTTATGATACGTATACATCTTTATTTTTTGTAGGTCATATTTATCTTTTTATATCATATGTTATTGATACTGATAAAAGCTTATTCTCAATCTTTCGTTGGTTTATTAGGGTTAATATATCAAGAATAATATTGTATGTACTATTAAATTACCATATTAATTTTATGTTCTGAGGTGAATTTAAAGCTATATATATTTCGTCCTTGCGTATAAAATGAGGCCATTTTGACTAAAATTAGCTATGCCTTGAATTGGTCATAGGAAAAAATTATACTATTCAAAAATGTTCAATCACATAAACTATTTACTCTAACTCATATTAATTTTTCTTGATTGAGTAATACATTCAAATCATTTTAGAAAGAATATTTTATAATTGAGTTTAAAATTTGAATATCTTTTTTTTTTTATCTTATAATTTGAAATGAAGAAATGCATGATAAAATTAATTCCACCTTATAGTTGAATTATACAACCCATCACAAATTTGACATGAACTTATTAAATAATGACTCAATCTCATGGGATTCATATGACATTAATGGCAAAAAATCCACCTCTAGATAAAAAAAAAATAAACAACAAAATATAAATAGAAAATAAAATCTTTGATATTGACAATTAAAAAGTTAAAAAGGAACTACTAAACAAAGGAATTTAGTCCATATTGGTATCAATGTGTTGCTAACCTATGCTATTCTTAACTAAAAATATATCTCCATTCATTTTACTTGTAAAAAAAATCATTGTGTTCTTTAAATGTTACTTTTAGTATCAAATAATTACATAAAAATACTAATCATTAGCTAACAATAAAATTTAATTTCTCAAAACTTAATTAATAAAAAGATAATCTAATAAAAATGAACTTTTAATAAATGGGAGAGGTAAAGGCGAGTTTGGGTGGCAATTGCCCGAGTAAAGTCAAATTGAGCAGATCATAATGAACGAAGACAACAAATGAGTCAAAACTCAATCAATTTAAATTTGCTTAGGTTAAAACAGATTGAGGAATGAGTTATAAAGTGAGTCAAGATCCGACTCGATCCAATTTTTACTAAGTTTTACTTATTTTTATTTTTTTTAATATTTTAGTATTTAATTAAATTTTATTTTTCTTTATTCTGTCTATATAAAATATATCAAGTTAAAAAAAGTGTTCAAAAAATAATTTGATAAGATTTCTTTCGAATCAATTCGGATTACATATTAACCCAATTTTAAATGGTTTGAGTTCAAATAGATTGAGCTAATTAATAATCTGCTCAAACTTCAACGAATTGAATAAACTGGTTTTAGTTTTGCTACACCCTAGTAGAATATCATAAGCATATAATTTCATATTATTCAATATGTGCACTTATTTATTATTTCATTTAAGTACTTTTTATTTTGTTATATTATCCCATATAAATCTACGTCGAAAGCTTTTCTCTTAATCTCATAGTTCATTTAAAATAACTTTCTACGATACTAAAATAAAGACAAGATATGTAGACATATTATCTTTATCTGATCTCATTCTAAGTATGTTAATTGTCATTATTATCAATCTAAATATTCGACCATATCATTGAGGGTATTTTAGTCTTTTTAGGACCACAAATTATTGACCAGTTGAAGCTAAAATATAAAGTATAGTCTATTAGGTACTTTATTATAAATATAAAAAAATTATTATATAAGTAGTTTAATTTATCGATGATACTTTTTTGTTAGGGGCAATGAGTGCGCACGTGTGCACATCTACTTACTTGATTACTTTATCATGCGCACCCTTCCTTGTTCCTTCCGCGTAGGTTAAGGTCCCACCTTGAAAATTCCTCCTCCTTTTACTCTTTCTTTTTTTTCGTCCGGAGCTCATAGAACTTTAATTAAATTCGCATTATAATAAATTTAGATTATATATTGTATAGTTTATTTTTTCATCAATTTTGGATGGAGTTAAAAATTGATTATTTTTTGGCTTTAAAGTATGATAAATAAAATAAAATGACTCTTTAAACTGTCTGCGCTTCTTTCATTTATGAAATAGCAGTTAGTCAATGTAATTTTCGACGCTCCTCATGGGTTATCTGAAAACAACCACTTTATGTTTTTAAACATAGGGGTTAGGGTGCGTATATTGGACCCCTCCTCACCCGCAATGAACGAGAGCCTTTTGAGGCACTGAGA
>JAOTQJ010000102.1:23563686-23577391 GCA_025642045.1 Solanum sejunctum
CTGCGTTCTCTCTAAAGAAGAACTCTTGTTCTTCAATCTTCTTCTTTTTGTTGGTACAGATTACAGATTTATATTGCCCAACAAGAGAGACAACTCAAACTTTTGAATTCCATTTTCGGAATTGCTCCCCAATTTTCTGAAACAATTTACTGGGCTTTTGTATTCTGAAAGTGAACAATAATAGGCCTCAATTTCAGCCCAGGACCTAAAGCCCATTTTCTCTTGTAGTCTGTCATAAGTAAACATAGAGTTCATGGTCCACTCATCGGTCCGTCTACTCTTTTTGTTTGTTAAAGGAAAAATAACAAAATTAAGCAAACATTTGATATGTATTTATATTATACAATTATAGTTTGAAAAAATTACACTTTATAGATATAGTTAGGATTTTGTTGATATTTTCTCTCTCTTCTCTTCCTCTCTCTCGCCTCTCCCCTCTCTCTCTCTCTGCAATTTCTTGCAGACATACCATTACGAATGTATACCAGGTGCATGTATACAATTGTTTTGACAAATATACATAGTCAATTAGATATATATATATATATATACAATTCGCCTCTTTTCACTCTCACTCGCCTCTCTCCGCCCTCTCCCAATCTCGCTTGCCAGATATACAAATATATATGCATATTAATTATGCATATACAATTATTTGACAGATATACACATATAATTTGACAAATATACATATATGATTCATGTCTCTTGATCTCACTCACCTCTCTCCTCCCCTCCAAGTCACGTAGCTGAGGTTATATTATATAATTATGTAGAATATAACTGTTTGATCATATTAAGTTTCAAACATAGACTATTTATGAAAATTTCTCTTTTAAAAATAAGAAATAAGGTAAAAGAAGCCTGCATCATGGTGCATTTTTTGTCCTTTTTGCTGAAATGATGTAAGCAAGTGTGTAGGCTGCATGATTTAAAGCTATCTCGGAGGTGTCTTGTGTTCAACTCTCATTGCAATCCTACTTTTTTTTTTTTCGAAATCTTCTAATTTAAGAAGGTCTTAAGTTCAACTCTCTATTTTTATTTATTAAATTATTTTTTTAATTTTTAATATATAAAAGAGGCTATGAAGCAGCTAAAGCAGACAGTTTTTGGACGACATGTCTACTTTAACAATTGCTTGCTTCGACAAACAACTGTCTATTAACGTATCTACTTTAGCTGCTTGATTTTAAAATATTTTAAAAAGCAAACAAAAAAATTTAATTGATTATTGAAATTAATCTATTGACATCACATATAAGGAGACGAAAAAAATAACATATATTATTTAATTAGAAAATTACGTAAAAATTACTCTGAATCTAGATAAGTATTAAAAAAATACTATAAATAATGATATTTAATAAATTATATCTATATCATATAAGTGAAAACACAAAAATAATAAATATTTGGGCCGCGCAGGCGCGGATCAGTATCTAGTAATCTAAACTCACTAGAAGGATAAAAGAAAAAAATAACGAAAGGAGAGAAGTAATTGTTATTTAAAATTTAGAAAAAAAATATATTACTCCTGCAATTTCTTTATTTAAATTATCAAAGTCTGTTCATTGTGAATTCCAAAATGTTTCTATTTTTTCTACGAGCTTTTTTACGAAAACTTTTGTTTGTTAATTCCATTAGGGGATGAATATTAAACTAGCACACTAATAATAACGTGACTCGTTGGTTAAATTTTTCTTTTAAATTTGTTATATACCTACACAGAATACACATATGATGCACGTGTATTGTACATAGTTACACGGAATACACATATAATGCATAAGATGCATGTGTGTTATACGTAGTTTTATTCAATATACTTGTGATATTTACTTAAGAGTTGACATTGGCCTACTATAATGTTACTATGTTTATATTTTATTCCTGACATGTATCATGCTTAATCTTGTTATAGTATTGCTCAATACTATGATGTGGTGCTTCTACTTATTAATATAAGAATATCGAGTTGGAAAAATGATTGACTTTTTGTGAACTCATATATTATAGTTTCCGAGAGAACATCAACATACATCCAAATAGTGAAAATTCAAATCGATTTTGTTTCAATTCGAATATCAGATATCAATTAAAAAATAAATAAAATAAAAATTAAAGTACCATTCCCACCAACATATCTATTTTTTTAACTTATGGAGTACTTTTATGGGTTATGTTCAAAAATGTCTTTCCCCATAAGATGTGGTCTTGATATTTTGTTTCTCATAAGAAATATCTTAAGAAAATGTTCCATAAGAGGTGTCGTTTGATTCAACTTAAAATTAAAAAAAAAGGGCATTTTTGTAAGATTTTTCTTATGGAGGACAAAAAATCAAGATCGCTATATTTGGTGGCATTCTATGTAATTTTCTGAAACTTTTTTTAAGATTGGATAAAAAAACCCAAACGTTTGTTTTTAGATTTCACAGACTTTTTAATTTAATCTTGTTAAGTTATTTGAGTGTCAGCTATGATTCAACAATATCAGCCTTAATCAATTATTTTAAGTCATGTAAATACTAAAATTACGATAAAATAAACACAAAATTATAGATTAAACCTTTCTTTTTAAATTGAATAGATAAAATTAAATAATTATTTTAATATTATTTAACGATTATATTTGTGTCAAAAAAAATATACTTTTCAAAAAATATATGATATAAATAAACCAAAAACTTTATGTGTGCTACTTGAAATGAAGTAAAAATACTATAGGTCATAATAATTATTAATTTAATATTTTAATTCTTGAAATTTCATCATGTCACGTAAACCGTGACATAGAATTGCGTAAAATTTAGACTATAAATCTAATAATTAACTTAAAAAGTTAAAAATATATATATCAAAAATCTATTGGCATTACATAAATTAAGATAAAATAACATCTGTAAGGCCCTCGCAAACACAGGCGCTCATAACTGGTTTATTCATAAGAGCTACATACCAGACTTTGATCAATCATACGTGATAGATCAAAATCGTCTGAATCTTAAACTAAAGTTTATGAACTACTTTCAAGATCAAAGATAACTGTTCCTGAAAAGTGAAACCAGAAAAATTAAAAGTAAAAATCAAGCTGCCAAGCTCTTCGATGCGATTTCGAACACATTCTCTGATAGTCCCTCAGCAGACAAGATCATCTCCAGTTGTTCCTGTTTAACACAATAACATATTTCTTCAGTTCCCTCCCTTCTATGCAAACAGAACACTCGGATGGAAGTTCCGCGGAAATTTAAGACATGGATGAACAATGTCTGAGGAAGCAAGTTACAAACCTTAGCAAGACTTTGTCGTTTTTCATCATAACGCTTCCACCTAGAGAACGCTGAAACCATTCGCGAAGCCACCTGCCATCCATTAGAGAAAAGGTTACTGGAAAACCATCCTTTAGTTCAGAGATCAGATTGACCAAGACGGATCATGAGTGTATAGAAAATCGAGTTCAAGCATTTTTTTTCCAGTTATTTATTTCAAGAAGATACGAAGGTGCATGACTCGTGAATTACTTCTGAATAAATTAGAAAATTGAATATGTGAACAATACCATCTCGTGATTCATTCATGAATTGTACAACAACAACATACCTAGTAGAATCCCATAAGTGGGGTCTGGGGATAGAGAGGTTGTTTCTGGAAAACCCTCGTCTAAAAGATTCGAGCCCCATAAGCAATTGTATTAAAAATAATTAAAAATATAGTAGTTTAAGAGACCTGTGGATTTATCTTGTCAAGCTGCACCACTAGTTCTCCCAAGAACTTGTAGCCGGAGCCATCCTTGCTATGAAAGTTGACAGGTGAACCACAAAATCCTCCGATCAACGAATAAACCTGCATTTGTCCAAAATAAAACATCATTCCTTGTAATTGACATAAACTAGAAAGCTATAGGCTGCTAATGTTACTGTACCCCATGTCGGATCCTCCAAAAGACCTAATGGCTTATTTTAAGAGTCCGAAAGACATCAAACTCAAAAATACATACCTTATTCGGATTGCGTATGTCAAAGGCTTTATGGTTTAGAAGCTTCTTGACGTTCTCAACATTTCCAGGCAAGTCTGACATAGCTTGAAGAGCAAACCACTTGTTCACAACCTAGGGAAAAATAGAGTGAGATAAAGTTTTTTTGATTTTTGGCTTAGTTATGAATAATTCGACGTCATCCAAGTTACTCAACATTAAGGAGGCAAGAACAGGTCCAGTAGACAAGAATCGCAGTCAAAGATGATATCAAGCAATAGTGCAGGTATTAAGAGGCATAGAGATGTACCAAGTAATCATGTTGCCACTTGCTATAGAAATCAGCCAAAATTTCTTCGCGAATTGCAGGTTGCTGATCGATAGCCAATAAAGCGGCAAACTGATCTGTCATGTTTGTGGCGTTTCTGTATTCATTCAATAGAAGTTCTTTGATTTCAGGGTCTTCAAGTGATCCAAGATAAGCTGTAGACAAAATAGGTCAGTGGAATTGTAATTTGTCAACTTGTGAAAAACACAATATCCAGAGTGATAAGAATAAAAACGGACCAAGAGCAATATTCTTAAGAGCACGCCGTGCCATATTGTTATGATCAAACTCGTAAGCACCAGAGCTCCAGTTGTTTTTAACCTGCAAAGTATGTTTCAAGGTTATAATATTTATTCTTTTCATTGAGAACGTTTTCTCGTGAATTGAGAATCAGTATGAAGAAAAGTAACATTTTAAGAGTTTGGGAGCTTATTACAGTGACGAGGAACTCTTGTTTCAATTCAGAAGCCAGTTGCTTCCTGATGAAAGTCCGGACTGCATGAACAGCATCTGGATCAGCAACTGTCATCAGGTCCATGATTTCTCCTATACCTGGTAATGTTATTGCCTTAGCAATGAATTCCTGAAAGGATACGACAGTAATTAGCGAAACATTTTTCTTCTGACATGAAACACAAACATCTACAAGAAACGAGGTGAGTGAGCACCTTGTCCAAGCTTGAGTCGGTGAGTATGCTTTTGATTCCCTGCAAAAACTGAGGGTTAAGAACCAAAGGCTTATTCTGTTGGAAATCAGCAACCAGGCTGAGCATCAGCTTCCTTGCCAACACTTGTCCCGCCTCCCACCTACGAGACACATCATATTAGTCTTTGATTATTCAAATTTGTGATCAGCTAAAAGATATTGGACGAGAGACTTAATAATTACGCACCGGTTAAACTCATCAGAATCATGAGCAAGAAGGAAAAGTAGATCATTATCAGTGAGATCAGACTCAAGCCTGATAGGAGCACTGAAGCCTCGTAATATAGATGGCGTTGGCCTCTCAAATACATCGTTGAAGACAAATTCCTCCTCCTTCTGCACAGTACAAGCAATTATCACGTCATAGGAGGAACAAAATGTGGATAAGCATATACCTCTTTGATCAAAACTATCATTGTACTTTGCATATATAGAGTTTAATCAAGTGGAATGGGGACTACATCAGTCCATGAAAGTTCAAGGCTAACCTTCGTTACACGGAGAACTGTAGTGTATATGGTTTGACCGCTGCTTGCAACACTCTGCAGTTTCCCACCATGATAAACGGAGGATAGAGGCATGTCCTTGCCACTTGAATCTAGCAGACCTACTGCAACAGGAATAAACATAGGTTCTTTTGTAGGCTGGCCAGGGGTTGGAGGCACCTCTTGACTGGGAAACATCAGATGAAATATGTCAGACTAAACCATAAAAGTTAGCACATCTAAACCAAAATCCATTTTATGTCCTTTTTTTACCTAAACTTGAGGGAGAAAGTGTGTCCTTCAGGATTATATTTTGTCGTAACCTTCACTACAGGTGTCCCAGCTTGCGAGTACCTGCAATTATGTTTCATTTAAGCTTAACTTTGAGGGGAAGCACGAATTCTAGTTCGACTGGCAAGAAAAAAGAGTCAGCTACCATAACAAGAAATTAGCAAAATCTGCATTGTTGGCATCTCGCATGGCAGCAAAAAAGTCTTCACATGTTACTGCTTGACCATCATGCCTCTTGAAATATAAATCTGTGCCCTGAAGGGGAAAGGGGTTATATCAGCTTCACAAGACTCTATAGTGCGTAAATCAATTGTTGGTACAAAAAAAGACAGGGAAGAATCATCTTTTTCTTACTTTTCTGAATCCTTTGCTCCCTAACAAGGTTTTATACATCCTGACCACTTCAGCTCCCTGAAATTGGAATAGTGAGTAAACCAATGGTGGACCAAAACATTCCCTTACACAGGTATAAGCACGAAAGGGTTGCAAGCACACATAACATCATGGATGTGGTGGCACAGAAAAGCGAGAAAGAAAGAGAGGCACAAAATGCCGCATGAGAAGGGGCAAGAGAGGAAGAGCATTCATTACCTTCTCATATACCTGCAAAAGAGAAAATGGAACAAAGGAGCAATAGTTAATAAATACTCAGGAGATGAAAGATATCAGGACATAAAGTTAGAACGATGATAAAACAAAATTATCGGGATCTTACCGTGACTGCATGTTTATGAATATTCAAATCCAGACCAGCCGTCACAACCAAATATCAGTAACAATCAGTAAAAAAAGATCATCAAAATTGGGCTCAAAAGAAATTAAACTCCTCTTCAATTTAAACAGTCAACTGAAACTTGCCTGTGTAGAAGTTATCCATCTGTCAACATAAAAAGAGAAAAAGAAGAATGAGAAAATATTTAAGCAGGCGGCGTAAAGAAGTTGGGGCCAGCACCAAGGATCATCCGTATTCAAAGAGATTATCAGTACCTTTATATAAGAATGAGGCCGGACAGGATGAGCCATTGGACCAGCATCCTACAAAATCAGGATAATACTTAGCAAATTTCACTAGTCATCCACACTTAAATCGATCATTGTGTACCATATTGATTTGGCAATCCATGTATATATAAGAAGCACAAATATTATAATGACAAGAACTTGAAAGAACTCCTTCAACCTGTGGAAACTGATACATTCGAAGCTTTGAAACATCAGCAATTCTTTTCACAGGACGGCTTCCCAAATCAGATGAAAACTCCTGCATGAATCATTCAAGAACTTTATAAGCTAAAGCTACGAAAATTGTCTGTGTACCCATCACCTACAGGAATACATCCAACCTGATCACGGAAAACAGTAAGTCCTTCCTTTAAACTGAGCTGGAACCAGTCACGACATGTAACTCTGCATTAAGCTCAATAGTTATAAAGGTTTCTAACGACGTAAATACTCCCAAAGTAAGCAAACAAGTACACCGCCTTGTATCCAAATAAAAATATTTAAATTTATGTTTTTTAAGTGTCCATTGAAATTAACGTATGAACTTATTTCTCATCAGAAGCAGCAATAATAGAGAGCTTCAGTAATTTTTTAAAGAAAAGGCTTATAAGAGCCTGTTGGATTGGCATTTTGGCTTATGACTTATAAACCAAAAGCCATAAGTTAGAACTTTTAACTTACGATTTTTGCCTTAGTTTTTTTATTATTTTGATTTCGATTTAAAAACAAGTGCTTATAAGCACCTTTTTTATTTTATCCAAACATGAAAAAACTGCTTTAAAGCACTTTAAATAAGCCAATGCAAATAGGCAATAACTCCTGAAGATACGGATAGTAATATAATGGAATATATAGCTACTATATTAATCAGCTTTTTATTTTCTTTGACAAGGGAAGATTGGGTTATGGACAAACCTGTTGCCTGTCCAATTGTGGAAGTACTGCAACATGGACAAGAAATGGTGATTTAGTCAATCTACAAGAATCAGTATACAAGACAAAGTTCCTGAAATTCAATAGCTTATGAAGACATATCACACACCTCATGACCAATCACACCCAATATTGCCGCATAATCAGCATCTGTTGCAGTTTCGGGGGATGCCAGGACAAGCCTGGAATTGAATATCTGTTGAAAACAAAGTCAAATAATTAGGTGATGGTTAAAGAAAAAGTCATAATAGAACAATGTAATGCAACAACATCTCAAAAATCATACATTCAAGCTCTTGTTTTCCATCGCTCCCCTGGAAATGAAATGAACAAAGCCATTATTATCCATAGAAAAATTACGAGAGTGCATAAACAAAGAGTAGAAAAGAAAAATGTCAAAGCATATGAAGAAAACAGACAACTAACATGTTAAAATCAGGAACAGCAACAATATTAAAAAGATCCAGGTCATACTCCCGCCCGAAAACCTGTTTGAAAATTTTAACAAAAAAATTGCCATATGACCATAAGACAACAAAATATAATTAACTTGATGTTCATCAAAG
The DNA here is from genome assembly GCA_025642045.1 of Solanum sejunctum. Taxonomy (NCBI): domain Eukaryota; kingdom Viridiplantae; phylum Streptophyta; class Magnoliopsida; order Solanales; family Solanaceae; genus Solanum; species Solanum sejunctum. Next base: position 23,571,968 of record JAOTQJ010000102.1, read on the forward strand.
AAACTACAAAACACACATCTTCATCCCATTTCATAGCTGCCTTGAGAGAATACATGGCATGTTCTGTCTTGGGCAAATCTTCTGCAGGGGTCCAGATTCTAAGGGAGACCTTACGGCCTGAACAGGTTGTAAATGTGTCATCTCTACTCTCCAACTGCCCGGCAACCAATGCAAAAAGATAACTAGGCTTCTTGAAAGGATCCTCCCAAACAGTAAAATGCTTTCCCCCCTGCGGAAAAAAATGAGAATAATAATATTTATGAGTTGCATAAGGGTTATAACAAAACAACTTTCAACATATAGTACAGGGAAATCAAAACTTACCTCGAGATCTCCTTGCTCTATAAGGTTTCCATTTGACAACAATACAGGGTACAAGGATTTGTCAGCCTCTATGCGACAAGTGTATTTTGCCATAATGTCAGGGCGATCCTAATGGAAAAAATGATAGCAATTAGCAAGCATTTCAAGAAAAGAAGATAACATCCTAGATGGGAAAAAAGAGAAGGCATACCTGATAGAATGTAATTTTACGGAAACCCTCAGCCTCACATTGGGTACAGAAATTCCCGGATGACTTGTAAAGCCCCTGCAGTAAATATAGATAATGTAACCACAAACCCCTTTCACAGTGATGCTAAAATTTGAAGTGCAAGAAAAAATTACAAATAAGACAAAATTCCGCCCTCCTATTTCACCTCTAAGGATGTGTTCTTCTGAGGATATATTTCTGTCACAATCTCCAAGGTGAATTTGCTACTTGGAGGGGATTTCAGAGTCAGGTGGCGCGAGTCCAAATAGCAATCTTCCTCCTAAAACACATTGTGCATGTATGAGTAAAAGTAACATCATGTGACATATGTCTTGTAAAAATTAATAGACATCTTCGAACAATATACGAGTAAGATCTGATATAGGTACCTTCAGCGGATTGCCATTGATCTTAACTGAAAGCAACTTCAGATCTCGCCCATCTAGGACAAGTGGACAAGACTGACCTGTTTTAGATAATTTAGCAACACACTGTGAGTTCTGGAATAAATACAACTGTTGAAAATTCTGAGAAACTTCAATCAGCCAACAAGTATGTACCAACCCAGCGAAATGTGAAAGAAAAAACTGTGTAATAAGATGTACCTTCAACTCTGGGGTTGACAGCAATTTTGGAAGCGACAATAGTACTTTCCTCACCCAGTGTGAATTTCAGATCCAGCTAAAATAGTAATTTGATTTAGACTTACAAAACTTGGAGAAAATCCAAACCTTCACCTAGATAGAAGAAAAAAACAAGGGATATACCGTGTCAAAATAGTAATCGGGTTGTTTGTAATCCTTCAGAAAGATTTCCTTGGGTGCTTCCATCTTGGATTCTTCAATTTCTTTTGGCAGGGGTTCGGTTGCAACTGAACAAATTAATCTCCGGTCAATTCTTCTAGGTTGCTGGGAAACATACAACATACAAAACAAACGTCAGCCTAAAAAAACATTATTGGCAAAATATGCAAGTACATTATAATCTGGACATAGTTGCTTACAATCAAAGGAAAACGTGGGATTTGACACCTCCTCCAATGCGTAACCTAGTTCAAAAAGCAGAATGACTAAAATATAAGCAAAGAGAAAAACATGCACTAGACAAAGTAAGACGATGCATTAAAAACCAAAAGAAGATAAGCAATGCCTATTGCAGAAGCCAGCCAAGAAATATTCACAAACCTCCGAAGTGAGATATTGTTTATATCTGCAGATATCCCTTGAGCGCCCAACTGAAGTAACACGGAAACTTGCCTGAAACTAGGAGTAAAAATGGAACGCAATTCTTAGGCCAAATCAAGTTGTTAAAAGCTAGCTTACACAAACTAAAAATACTTCACAAGACACCATAAGCACATGAAAGAAGCAAGACACCAAAAGAAAGTCTGAAACTCAAACAAATTAAATAGAAGTATGTGAGAAAGACTAAACCAATTATAAGTACTACATAAAACCAGAATCTAGAGTGATAAGCCTATCCGACTGCCAAAGATAGGGATTGATTAAGATTGTGCTGGAAAATATCACTTGTCCAGTTGGTGCAAAACCACATAGTTTATCGGAAGACCTATACCATTATACTTGACTCTCAAATAACTAACACCACTTTCAGTTTTTTCATTTTTTGCTAATAGAATGAACAAAAGGGAGTTGAATAATCACAGGAGCATTGGAGATCAAACCCAAGAGACACGTCTTCGACAAACTTGAACCCTTGCAAGGCAGAATCAACCGAGCCATCGGCAAACCACACAACACCTAAGTAATCTACTGTTGATAATAACAGTTAGGTTCAATCTTCACAGCCAAACCCAAATACAGTTCACTAATCTAACACTCTAAAGATAATTCTTCACAATATATAAGACAACCCCAGGTAAAGAAATCCTATAAAGATCCAAGTTTTACAAAAATATAAGGTAACCCAAGGTGACAATGACAAATCCTATGAAGACTCAAACTTTACAAAACAAAGGTAACCTCAGGATATAAAACCTATAAAGATTCAATCTTTACAAAAAATAAGCCACCCCCAGATGACAAATTCTATGAAAAATTCAATCTTTACATATTAAACAGCAACCCCAAGTGGCTAAACTTTGGAAAAAAGCAAACCAAAATCCCTTCAGATCAAGAAAAGACTACTACTATAAACTACTTAGCCAGATGATATAAGAAAAGCAATGGCTCTTAAAAGGGATTGGGATATATATGGATAATCTATGAATATGGACAAGAAAAAATCAATAAAAGGGACATCTAAAATCAAAAAAAAAAATACAAAATTTAGTATTAATGATTTTACCTCTGTTGATGATTGCAAAATGGTTGATCAACAAGAACACGAAACTGTTCCTTCTGTAATCAAAAACGTAACCCCAGATTGAGAATATAGATATTTGATATGTGCAAAATTACTTGGGAATATGAACATTTTATAGTGGAGTGTACTAGGTAAAATATAGGTTCTCTATTTTTTGTGTTCCAAGAAAAAAAGGGGTCCCATTTGTTTGGCTAATTATAATTGGATTGGCTTATTTTTGCGGTTGGTTTCTTTTTCGAATATATAATATGGGTGATTATATTTTGATCTATAATTATAACATTATTTATATAATTTACATAGTATTTAAATATATTTATATAATTTATTATATAATTTATAATTTTTATATTTTATTTATATAGTTCATAATATAATTTGTGCATAATATTTGTATAATTTTTTATACAGTTTGCATATATTCCATCATATAATTTGACTCTCGCATAACTTTAATATAATTATGCACAACTTTTATATAAATCACACGACTATACCAAATTATAACTATATATTTGTTGCGAGTCATAATTAATTCAAACTATAGTTATATTTGCTAATTAACTAGTATATATTTGCACATAATTTTTCCTTCTTTTTTTTCTTTTTTCCCAAGTAGAACCAATGGTGTTTACGATTTGGATAAAAATCGAACCAATCTAATTAAATAAATCGATTTTATTTGAGTTTAGTTTGATTTGATTTTAACTTTCCAATACTGCAATCCTAAGTTAAGAATATATTCATGAAGATATAGATATTAGATATGTGCAAAATTACTTGGGAATATTAACTTTTTATATTCGAATACTACTAGGCATTTTTATTTTTAAAATTTGAATTCTCTATTCGACGAAAAAAGGTCATATTTTTTTACTATTATAATAGGATTGGCTTATTTTTGCCGTTGTTTTTTTTTCCTTTGGGTGTTTATGATTTTAATAAAAATCAATTCAAATTAAAAAAATTAAATCAATTTGATTAAATAAATCAATTTTATTTGATCTTAGTTTGATTCGATTTTAGTTTTCTAAAAAGGCAACCCCAGGTTGAGAATATATTCATGAAGATATAGATATTTAGATATGAGCAAAATTCCTTACAAATATTAATTTTTTATATTGGAGTATTACTAGGCATTTCAGTAAAATTCGGATTCTCTATTTTTTTTTTCACAAAAAAAGAGTCTCATTTGTTGGCTAATTATAATAGGAATGACTTATTTTTTGCGGTTGGTCTTTTTTTCTTTGAGTGTTTACAATTTGAATAAAAATCTATCCAAATTAAAAAAACTAAATTAATTTTATTAAATAAATCGATTTTATTTAAATTTGATTTGATTTAATTTTAATTTCTACAAACGCCAGTCCAGATTGAGAATATATTCGTGAAGATATAGATATTTGATGTGTGCAAACTTACTGAGGAATATTAACTTTTTATATTAAAGCACTACTAGGTATTTTCACTAAAATTCGGATTCTATATTTTTTTGTTTTCCACGAAAAAAAGGTTCCATTTGTTGGCTAATTATAATAGGATTGGCTTATTTTTGTTGTTGGTTTTTTTCTCTTTTGGGTGTTTACGATTTGAATAAAAATCAATTCAAATTAAAAAATTAAATTAATTTTATTAAATAAATTGATTTAATTTGAGTTTAGTTTTATTTTATTTTAATTTTTTTAAAAATCGCTAGTATTTGGTTTGGATTTGTACTTGTGCGGAAAAAATAAAGAAATAATTAAATTAAATTGATAAATTATATTCATATATTTTATAATTATACGTGCATAATACATTATTTATAAAAATAATTTTAAAGATCTTATATATGTTTCCATCAAATTTTATTTTTAATCTACTTATGAAAGCATAAATGTTCAAGACGAGAACATTTATCGTATTAATTACGTCTATATAAATGTCTATGACAAATTTTGGCGAGACTAGAAATATCACTATTTCTTTTTTCCAGGCCAAAAATGGTGAATTTCGAAACTTTATTCACGGTAAATTTTGTAATTCAAAGTAGATTTTGAAACTTTATTCACAATAAATTTTGTAATTGAAAGTTCTATAATATCCGTCGTTCAAACTATTTTACGTTTTGAATTGATTATTGTTACTTTTCTTCGTTTTGAATGTATTATTGCTTTTATTTTTATGAATGGCTAATAATCGAATAATCTAACCAAACCAAATTGAAAACGATAACCACCAAAACGATAAATTTATATTGTAATTAGTTTGATACAAATGATAACAATCAATTCTATAATTACATATGTTAAACTTGATACAATCATATTCACCGATACAATTTATTCATTCCTACAAATTGCATTAGCATACTATTATATCCCTTTATACATATATATAATTATTCAACAATTATACAGATGAAATTTTTTATGCATATCCATATTAGTTGTGTACATATAATTATTGTCCACGAGATATATAATTTCTCTCTCTCTTTCCTCTCCAATCTCGCTCTCCTCTCTTCTCCCTTTAACATGTAGCTATAAGTCGTAATTAAGCAAACTATATATCTCATTATATTTCAT
>JAOTQJ010000102.1:23591114-23602850 GCA_025642045.1 Solanum sejunctum
TACACAAATGGTGACAATTTAGATAGAAAACGAGAATAAATGATAGTTCGAGTATGTTCTCCAATTTAGTTTATGCAGATGCCGAAAGGATGCAGCATTCTCCAATTTAGTTTATGCAGATGCCGAAAGGATGTGCTGCATCTTCAAATCAATTTGTGTGCACCACAATTCATTCCATAGAATACATGTCGTCTCCCACCAGCAATATGTATCAAGTAACTTTATTCATCGAGGCAAAACAAATGGGGAACTAGTACCTATTGTTTTTGTCTATCCACAAAGTTTGCAGAGTGTCCTAACTTACAGCTCTTTAAGCTATTAGTAGACAAGCTGTATTAGTACTTGCATCAAATGCATACCCTTTTATCATATTGCTTCTTACTTATTACGACAACAATATAGCTAGCGTAACTTCACAAATGTAGTCTAGAAAGGGTAGGATGCACACAGATCTTACCCTATCCTCATGGGGTAGAGAGGCTGATCTGATAGACCCTCCGCTTGAAAGACTGCTGCTTAATTCTTATCTAGATATATGTAGATATACAGAAATGCATAAATCAAATTAAATCTAAAGGTTCAGATGAACTTTCAAGGAATCAGGATACAATGTAAATCACAATAACAGTACAATTTAGATTGACAGAAGAACAGAACTATTTCTTCTAGTAAACCATGGGCAAGATAGTTTTTTATCATAAGAGAAGTTGATATCATGTACAGATATTGAAGGGGTTATAATATTTGCCCATAATGTGCCGAGTCCCTTAGGGATCTGCTTTTCCAGCAACTTCATCATCACTGGAGACATTTTCTTCTTCACTCAACTCTTCATCACTAGATTTTTCTTCAGGTGGAGCCCCGACATCTTCTTTCTTCGCGTACTTCTCGCAATACTCTGAGAAATATTTAAGACCATAAGTAATGAGGAAACATAAACTGGTGTAAAAAGTTCAATAATTTGGAAACGACGGCACACAATCACAGCACACAGTTGAATACATAAAAAATGCATACTATGGGCAGTCAAAACTTTTGTCACCGGGGAAATGAGGTATAAGATAGGTAAAGAGCATAAACAGCACCTACAGGTGTAATAACAGCATCAAAGAAATTGTGTGACAAAATAAAGAACTGCCATGAGGAATACCAAATTTCTAATGGGCAAATAGAAAAGCAATCAACAGATACAAAGGAAAAGATAGTTGCCGATTTTGTTAAAGTGGAGATCCGTCTTCTAATGATTCAAGAAACGTCACAGTAAAGACATAGTCCCCAAAAACCCAATTTCCCAACATACTTGCTTGGAGCTTACTTTTCGGACTTAAAAAGAAAAGGTTCCTCCCATTCATGGGTTGGAGCCAGCAGCTAAGAGTAACAGGAACAGGAACAAATAGTTAACAGGGAAAAGTTGAGCTAAAAACGACAAGATGGTAAAATATCTCATTTTTACATTTGGATTTAATTCTAAATCTAGCAGAGACATTTGAATGAGAACCATTTGCAAAAAAAAGTTTCTTTTCTCAATTTTCTTATCACAGGAAAGGTTATATGGACATAGCATCATCTGCCTCTCTTGCTCTAACATCTGATTCATAAGTGCTAAATAGATTCTAATTTTGTTTCCCCTTTCAAATTACATCTTGTCCTCTAACTCACAAAAGCAGTAATTGCCTTGATTTTCATTTGCCATCAAAATGCTGTAATAAATACCTCCGAAAGGCAATCTATTTAACACTAAATCCTGTAACTTGATTCCCTTCTACAGAGCATTAAATATCCCTTCAGCCACTGAACAGAAGAAACCATCAAGTTCCATGTGTCATACAGTTCTTTAATCAATCATTATCGTCATGGCATCTACACCTGTGTAAACTGTCTCAAACAAGTGCCACTCATCTTTTTATGCACTTCAATATCATATAGCAATGCTAGACCATGTTACTTGGAATAGATAAATTAAAAACATTCAGCTAACTCCGTCTACGAGATAGCAATAGCTACACTGTAGCTGCTGCATCTTTCAAATTCAATGATACTTGGAATGTTATAATCATTTGGCTTCCCTAAATCCCCACTTCTGGACACTCAACACCCACCCTCAGCTAAAAATTAAAGCCAATAAAAACAAGAAAGGGAGTCTTTTCATCTGTCCCTCTCAGGAATTCACAAGTTTGCTTCTGATAAAGCATGTTAGGTTACAAATACGAAAATATTAGCTCAGGACCTGCTAAGCCATAGCTAACATCTCGGAATTTTCTACAGGCATTCAGAGTAACCACAACACTTAATTTGAAGTACTAGGAAATTGACAATTATATTCACTCTTATTAACTGAAAATCACTGTCCTTGTTCCTTCCACAAGTTTCTCTGCTCAACCATCATTCTGTTCCTTTCCTAAGTGGGATATAACCTCATTTCCTTAGTGTTATCTATGATACATGGGATTCAGAAGTGCACCAAAAAGACCAAAGAAAATTGTAGATCTAATATGTCAACAATCAGTGACAATGGAAAGACTGCATCCATAACCAACAATCCCATATATCATGTACGGGTGAAAAGAAAGTTCAGCTACTCGAATAGGAGCGGTTAGCAAGGGGATGGGGACTACCCCCTCACTCTTCTACTCTCAGCAAGATCCAAAGAGTTGTGATGTGATGTATCCTGAATTCCTAATGCTACCCCTACCAACCTTGCAGATGCTGAGATACAATAGGCAACTCAGAGAAAGTCAACCTTACTCTCCCCCTCTCTATTGCCTTCACATATATCTTCATTGCAGTACGACTCGGTCCGTCACAAAATCCATGATAGTGGGTGCACTTCTGACAGCAACAAACAATTCATTGCAAAGATGAAGAATATAGATTGGACTAATTAAAAGATACTTCTACCAAAAGATAGTAGTTTCAAGCATCCTGGGTACATAATCCAAAGAAATGGGGAGATTGTCGATAATATGACACACCATATTGGCACAGGATGGATGAAATGGAGGCTTGCATTCAGAGTCCAGTATGATAAGAAGGAGACACCTAAACTTAAAAGACAAGTTCTACAGGATAGTCATTAGATCAACTATGTTGTGTGGACTCACATTCAAAAGATGGAAGTTGCGGAAATGAAGATGTTAAAATGGATGTGTTAGTATATTAGGAGAGATAAGATTATAATTGAAGATATCAAGGACGAAGTGGGAGTTGCTTCAGTGGAGGACAAGATGCGAAAAGGGTAAGATGGTTCGGACATATGTTGAAGAGATGTATGGATGCCCCAGCCAAAGGTGTGAAAGGTTGGTTATAAATGATTTCAAGATAAGTAGAGGTAGGCCGAAGAAGTATTGCGGAGAGGTGAATTACACATGACATGTCGTAGCTTCAGCTTATGGAATACATCATCTCAAATATGAGGTTGTGAAGGACACAAATTAGGCTAGTAGGTTAGCAGATAGTACAGCACGGTCTCACTTATCCTTCTATACTAACAATTGTAGCATTACTCCTGAAGTTCCTTGATTTTTGTTACTATCTATCGCTTGTTGTACTTCCATTATCGGATTATTTTTGTTGTAGTAGTAAGTGTTCAAAATGTTGTGTCATGCTTTCTATAGTATTTTATCATATATTATACATTTCTGTTGTCTCCTTTTTCTGAATTGGTTTGAACTATTTTACCTCGAGCCGAGGCCTATTGGGAAGTGGGAACAACCTCTACCTCTAAGGTAAGGGTAAGGTTTGTGTGCACGTCCCCCGGTCCCCCCCCAAAACAAACCTCTCTCATAACCCACTTTGTGGGACTACATTAGGTATGTTGTTGTTTTCTACCACCATATATAAGTTTTTTTAAAGACAAAACTGCCACAAGCGAACTCCTCCATAGCAGTACATGAACAGCCCATCTGGCACTCATTTCTCTATTAAAACAACAGCCCAACCTACTCTTATCCCGAGTCTCCTTTAGTATTGACCTAGACAGATGATTACATGCTCAAAACACCTACATGTTTCCTTGCACATAGTGCTCGGGTGCTTGTGTACAAGACTTGTATCACCTCGACTTTCTGTCAACCACAAGTATGCCCTCATGGACTATGACCATGGCACTAGTTTGGAGGCTTACATCAGAATGCAGAAACCAATTTCACGTGCCAAGGCTTCAACCAAAACTAGCTAGCATGCTCGTATCAATGTATACATACATATATTATATAATTCATATACACAAATATATTTATATGCATATATTGCTTAAGCACCATGGAGAGGAAGAAGAATGCCATCAGGGAGGCATGGACATGTAAACTTAAGGCCTAGGGAACTCCTTTAGCTCAATTATAAAAGTTAGGGTCGATCGGAGAAGGCCACACCTCTTAGGTTGCCCAAGCAAGATAGATCCTCCAATTGTAGTTACTTAATGTCGAGTAACAGATGGGTGAGACCCAAGAGCATCTTTTAACAGTCTAACGGAATATATCGAATTGAATATTATTTGGCCACAAAAACTTTAGGGTTTGAGCTTACTAACATGCAATGGGATTTTGCAACCAAGGGAACATTTATCATAACAGAACTTCTTTTTTGTTAAGTAAATAACTTCAATGCTGTCATCAAGTGGATGCATAATAGTTACTACAAAAGTAGAGTACCAAAAAAAAACTTACCTACTCCAGTAGGTATCTAGTTAAGAACTAGGAAGCTAACAACATTCAAGAAGGTACCATGGTGATCTATTGGGGACAAATCAACCCAACTATACAACAACATAAGACATTTAGCTTTTAAAGATTGATACGTCGTTGATATTCCATCAGAGCATGTCCTACTCCTTTCATTCAAGGCACTCAAAAAAATAGCAACAGGTATCATCTTCTAGATTCTCTAGATGGTGCTGTAAACTTTCCAGTAACTCCAGTTCTCAAAAACATCCAGGATACTCTTTGGCATGACCAAATTGAGTTCAAAGAGTGACAAACATACTCCATAAATTTGCCAAGGGGCGATGTACAAAAATATGGTTGTGTAACTCTGTTTCCCTCATGCACATATAGCACATCTGTTTTCTATTTGGAACTACGTTCTGGCTAGGTTGAGTCAAACATGCTCAATGCAATGCTGTTCAGCTGCTTGCAATTGATTTCAGGAGGCAGCTTGAATTTTCAACTAAGCTTCCAAGGCAAATGTGTTGTGATTGCTTTATGTGCTCAGAAGCTTAGATGCAACGTTAATTGTAAACTCCCTCCCTCCCCTCTCCCCATTTTAGCTGGTCTGGTGCAAGGTTATTGATTGTATAACTATGAAGTGCTGCTAAAAGACTGATCAACTTCCCATATCCCAGTTCTGTATGTTTGTTCTAAGGCTGAGGCTCCATGAGTTTCCTTACCTGTGTTAGTGTAATGTAGCATCTAGCTCATTTGCTATCTGGAAAATATTGTGGTAGGCAATCACTAGAGGTATGTCAACCAAACTCTTATCCCTCCGTAAACTGATGTGTTGACCATTCCCTACTACCATGTGCTTGTGTTGGGAGAACATCTCCCATAGTATGCTAATGCTTTTTCCAGATGCCAGACCCATAAGGTTCAGTTGAGATTTCAGAGCACCAGTGGTCTAGCAATATTCATATCTTTGACATAAGCATTGATCTTCCCGAGTGTATTTCCATAGACACTTCATTCATAAGCACTTGTTCTGAAGTGCTAAGTCTCTGATGTCCAAGCCACCTAGATCTTTACGCAACAAGAACTTATCTGACCTGACCAAACGAAATTTGTAACAGCTATTGTGTCCTTCCATAGGAAATTCATGATCTTATCCATCTATCTCAATGCCTTACTGGAGATGAGATGGAGTGGCATGCTACATAACAGAATGCTATCAAGCACACTACCATCGGTGTTTTTGCCACCCATAGATAGGTACTGCATCTGCAAAGAAGCAAACCTCTTTTCAAAGTTTTCTATGAATCCACTCCATCTGCCTTGTATTTGGCCCCCACTGGGAGATCCAAGAATGTAGTTGGGAATGCTCCAGTACTACAAACCAACCCAATATGCCTGCTAGAACTTCTATGTTTTGAACCTCATCAACAGGATAGATTACACTCCTGAGCATGCTGACATGAAGACCTGAGACTGCTTCAAATATGAGCAACGTAAGGTTTAGATAAAGGACTGCTCTCTATTCTGCATAAAGTAGACGTAAAATGTTTGAGCAATCTGTCACTTCCAATATCAGAATCATTTAGCCAATGCAGTTGATTGGTTTTATCCAACATTTTACTCAGCCCTTCAATAGCTAGAATGAAGGGAAAAGGTGAAAAGGAGTCGCCTTTTCTTAATCCTCTTTGTGGGGAGAAGAATCCTACTGAGCTCCTATTGATTGTGAGTACTTCACGGTAGAGATGTTGAATTCAATCTAGCTTATTCATTTGTAACCAAACCCCAGGTGCCTAAGCTTGCATCTCAACATCAACACCAATTCAACTGGTCAAAAGCTATCTCAACATCTAGTTGGCATAGTAGTCCAACATTCCCTTACTTCAATTGTCAATCAAGCACCTCATTTGCTAAGAGTGAGGCATATGTGATCTGCCCCCTTTCATGAAAGCAGTCTGTTGATTTGAGACCAGTTTCCACCACAACTTCTCTCAGCCTTTCTCCTTGCCCCTTTTTTCTTAAGAATAAGTGTTACGAATGAGGCATTGCAGGACTTAACCCTCCAGCAGTGTTGATTGTTATCCTGCATGGCTACTAGTAGCTAGCAATCTGTCTTGACAGATCCCCAAGAGCACAGAGAGAAAGCCATAGTGCACCTATCATACCCAAGGGCTTTGTCAGGGGCAACACTCTCGCTTCTTCAAAAGCTATTTCTACACTGTTGCCTTCTTCTCATGCAATTCCATCAAAATTGGCAGAAAGCCTCCAACTTTGTTGCTTAGTGTATAACCAGAAGTCTATCTATGCAGTTGGATCTTCTATTTGAGTTAGCAATCTTCTGAAAATATATGGTGTTTTTGTTCCCTTCCTTGAGCAAGAGGCATCTAGACTTCTGCCTCACTAATATGCAGTAAGAAGCTTGGGCGGTTGGGCTTCACTAGTATGCAGTAAGAAGCTTGGGAGGTTGGGGATCAAAAATTTACCCCTCCATAATAGAAGTCCGCTGCAAAAATGGATATAGAGTTGGCAATAGAGAGCACTTATGGGTATAGTCTATGGAGGTCCATCAGAAACCTCTGGCCTGAGTCCTGGTCCAATATCAAGATGAAAGTGGGAGATGGAGCCAAAACTTCATTCTGGAATGATCAGAGGATTGACCAAAGTATGTTAAAGAACTTATCCCCAGATCACTATGCTTTAAGTTTACAAAAGCAGGCAAATGTAGGTCAATTATGGATAGATAATGGATGGGAGCTGAACTTCAGAAAGGCCCTAAATGATTGGGTAGTCGAAGAGCCATTGGACTACTTCAGAAAATTTATGCCTTTGCAGGCACTAACAATGTCCCAGACAAACCAGCTTGGTGCATCTCCGGCAAAGACCTATCCAATGTGAAATCTATTTATTGGTCTATCTCAAATACATTCAGTGTGTAAGGACTTGGCCATGGAAATTGATCTGGAAGAATAAATGTCCCTCCAGAGTATCTTGTTTTGTGTGGTTGGTAGCAAAAAGGGCATGCTTAACTCAGGAAAGATTACAAAGAAGAGGTCTTTAGACTTGCACAAGATGTCTTCTCTGTGGAAAGCTGAAAATAATGAGCACCTTTTCATGCACTGTGAGACAGCTGTAAATTTGTGGTACATGTTCTTTCGTATATTGGGGATGAATTGAGCAATGCCAAGAACAACCTTGGAGCTGTTGAAAAATTGGAATAGCATTGGCAGAAGAAACGCAGAGGAAGATTGGAGGCAGAGTATCCCGGCTTGTATTTGCTGGACTGTATGGAAGGAGATGAATCTTAAACATTTCAAGAATCAAAGCAATCCTATCCAGAAAATCGGGATGAACTGTCTCAACCTTCTTTATTTTTCCTGTAAACAAGATCCATGGGGGGAGATGGTAAATATTGTAGAATTTATAGGCAGTTTATAACTTACAAAGACTGACAAGGAACTCTTATGAGTTTTCTGTGTATGTAACACTTCCCCTCACACTTGATCTGTGGGCGTCGAGTTTTTTGGTTGGACATGAAATACAAGGTACTCTTTACTCAAAAAGATTTCTGCCTCTATGAGATAGGTCCACTGGATGAATTCTTTACATCTACCGTTCAATTTTGTCCACTACATTCCAATATTCACAAATAAAGCTAGAAATACTCCATTACATTCCAACATTCACAACTAAAGCTAGAAATACTAATATATGTCTTTTACAGCAAGTTACAGGTTCTCTGAATCTAGAAAATTTCTATATCAGACTAGTTGCTATACTAAAATACAAAAGTATTCAATTGAAAGAAAAACATACATGTCCTTAATAAAAAAGATCCATGGCAAACACCAAATTTTCTACATAAGAAACTATGGTAAAGTTTCTGATATATCAGACGAGCTCACTCAATCAACCCATTACACCACATACTAAGCAGCAAATAAAAGCTGGTGACAGGCAAGACAACCAATCTATGAGGATGTCACATTCAGGCATCATGCAAGTCAAATCCACTGCAACTACTAGATTGACAATATGAAGGTTTTTACCTTTCACCCTTAGATCATAAGTAGTACGATCGCGCATCATGAGAGCTGCAGCTTCTCCATTCAGGGGATCTGATGGGTTAGGATATAAAAGGAGTTGGGGAAGAAACACTTCAAAAACATTTACAAGATCTGCAAAAATGAAAAAGATCTGTTGAACCCAGAAGTATCACTCAGACAAGGAGTAGAAGAAACTTGAAAGCAAGAGAACTGAAGAATGTCGAAGTACCAAACATGGGACTCCAAGTTTGATTGATAACATCTAAGCAGACTGAACCTGACCTGGAATTCAAAGAACATGAAAATGTAGATTTAGAAAAGTCCGTCAAATTCCATGCCTAAATACAAAACAACAAAGCAAGATACTTTGCAGCATCACTCACATCTCATCAACATTTGGATGGTAAATCTTGGTAACAAAACCAATGGATGGTGACTTGTAAGGATAGGCATCTGGGAGCTCTACCCTCACTTTCCACACACCTCCCTGGTAAGGACCTATGTAACCATCAAGAAACAAGATTAAAAACAATCAAAGACGGTCATTTTGTGGTCACCCTTCCAACAGAAATCTCAATAAGCAAGCAGCTGACACTAAATCCAAACTCAGAAGAATCAACAATCTTGCAAACTATAACTATAGGCACAGTAAACTATGAATACAAGAAAGCTGTAGCTATTGCAAAGATTCAGAGCCAGAACAGGGTTCTTATTTTGCAATCTGAACATAATCTAAATTGAGTATTCAGCAAAAACACAACCCCCACTTTTTTTCACATGCTGTTTAATGCGCTAATTTGCAAATGAACATAGATTAATGTGATCAGTTCTCTACTACATAGAAAGATATCAATACAACTGGAGCAAATATAACAGATTCATATAGCTGAACCCAACTATTTTGGAATTGAAGCCTCTACAACATGAGCCAAACTATTACAGAAAAGCAAGTGTTTACAATCACAGCAACATGCTTTTCTTCGTTTTAGTGAAAGTCCCTATCTTTACAGCTAAATCAACAGCATATAAGCTAAACACAGCTGACCAAGAAAGGATCAAACCCAAAATCAACAACACAAAACCCAACTCAGATATATAAAAGAAGTATAAACACATTTGCACAGAAAAAATCACAAAAATGAGCACAAAAACTTCCAGAAACAAGTAATAAACAGATTTTTACTCTCTTTGGGTCCATGAAATTCCACAAAAAATTCTTGCATTCCGTCATTGATCATCTCCACTTTGTAGTCACTCATCATCCTAAAAATTTTCCAAGAAAATCAATACCCACTTAAATACAAACAAAACTAAAACAACCCATCAACAAAAAAACTAAAATTTGAAACAACCCATCAACAAAAAAGCTAAAATTTGAGTAAATTTCAGTTTCAATTTACAGTTTCATCAAGTCCATTTCTCTGCGTTTGCTAGGAGAAGACATGATTCCGATTACTTCCTTAGTCTTTCTTCCTTTTTTCTTCTTTTTTTTTCTACTTTTTTGCTTTTATCGATTGAAATAATAGTGATGCAATGCAACTGGAATTTCAGCTTATGGGTGTAATAGGAATATATATATATAGCTGTGAAGTTCTTCTGATACATAGCAATGGGCGATTTCAGACATGATTCATAAAAAATAGGGACTTCTTGTGTTATTTTTTCAATGACTAAGTCTTGCTTTTGAGTCCTTTTACTATTAAGATCTGTACACTTTTGGTCCGATCTTTTTAATTCCAAATTTTCTATGTATCTTCCTCATGATTATTAAAAGTTTTGACAATTTTTTATTTATTACTTTTAGAAGTGAGAAATATGACTTGGGGGCAAAGTAATTATAAGAGAGAATATCTTTTTTTTTAATTACAAGCCAAAGATAATTAAAATTAATTATAAGGCACACAATACTGGATTAAATTTATAATTTTAAAATTAAATATTTATGTTGAGTAGATTTCACTTATTAAAGACAATCACATGAATATTACATTGTGAAAGTTAAAAGTTAATATAATTTTATCAGTACTAATAAATTTAAAGATGATTATTGTTGTTATTGTTTAAAATAAATTATCTTCTTAAAAATGAATAAAATTTATTATGGCAAAATACAGGTATATTGAAAAAAGTCGAAACAAATTAATCTAGCTTTTCGATTTCAATTCTTTGATTTTTTGATTTAATATCAATTTGTTTTTTCAAAAGTTCAATTCTTCAATTCGATGTTCAATATAGGGGTTCAGTACTAATATATTTAAATATAATTATTGTTATTATTTTTAATGGTTAAAATAAATTATTCACTTGAAAATGAATAAAATTTGATATGACAAATCTTAGAATTTTGTGGAAAAAACTACTTTTTGCATGGAACAAAGTTAAGGCTACATTCAAAGAACAAAATAATAATATATTCAATATTATTTTATAAGCAGGATATATGAAGGATAAAATTTAAGTAAATTTAAAAGTTATTTTTGTGAAGTAAAATAATTATTTTAATAGATTTTTAACATAAAAAAATAACATAAAATAAACAAAATAAAATTAAAAAAGCAAAAAAGTAATATAAAAATTATAGAATAAAATATTAAGTGAATAGACAAAATACTAAATAATGCTATTAAATATCCTTCAGAATGATTTGGTGTTTGGATTTGGGGCTTTTATATTAAAATTTTTAAATTTAAAATTTTTTATTAATAAAAATTTAAAATTTATCTTTCGAGTCGAACTCGTGAAAAATGACTACAATTTATTAGGTGTGTCACTGCCTTTAGCACCTAGACGTGTCATTGCCACCATTGCACAATTTTGAAACAAATCCACTACAATAATTAAACTTTAATTCCCTACAAACTATGCACTCATATTTACAACAACAACAACAATAACATACCCCCGTGCCTCAAAAGGCTCCCGCTCATTGAGAAATGAGAGGGGTCGGATATACGCAGTCTAACCCCTATGTTTAAAAATATAAAGCGGCTGTTTCCAGATGACCCATGAGGAGCGTCGAAAGTTGCACTGACTAA
>JAOTQJ010000102.1:23604980-23653333 GCA_025642045.1 Solanum sejunctum
ATATAGCCTAGTTGGATTTTATGGGCCAAGGAACAAGAAACAGGTGATTTCGGCAGTTTTCTCTAGGTGTTTGCCCATGGATTCTGGCGCTGCAGGGGCCTCCGGCGCAACACTCCTAAAAAATCACAGGAGTGGGTCCGCAACGAGCCGGGGAAGGGGCCCAAGTAGCTCGACGGCGACAGCGGACGCTTGGTTGGATTTTATGGGCCAAGGAACAGGAAACAGGCGATTTCAGCAGTTTTCGGTGGGTGTTCGCTCACGGATTATGTCTCTGCAGGGGGCTTCGACGCAATATTCTCAAAAAATCATACAAGTGGGTTCGCAACGAGCTCGACAAGAGGCCCAGGTGACTCAACGATGGTGGGAGACCCCTGGTATAATTTTATGGGCCAAGGAACAAGAAATTGACCATTTTGGCAATTTTCTGTGAGTGTTAGCCCATAGATTCTGGCGCTGCAGGGGGCTCCGGTACAACATTCTTGAAAAATCATACGAGTGTGTCTGTAACGAGCCAGGAAAGAGGCCCAACTAGCGCGGCGGCGGCGGGGGATGCCTGGTAGAATTTTATGCGGCAAGAAACAGGAAACATGCGATGTCGGCAGTTTTTTTTGGATGTTAGTCTACGGATTCTGGCGCTACAGGGGGACTCCGGCGGAACATTCCTAAAAAATCATACGAGTGAGTCCGTAATGAGTCCGAGAAAAGGCCTAGGTGGCCCATCGGCAGCGGGGGACGCCATGTAGGATTTTATGCGCCAAGGAAGAGGAAACAAGCAATTTTGTAGAACACCCACGAATTCTGGCGCTGAAGGGGGCTATGGTGCAACATTCCCAAAAATCATACGAGTGGGTTTGCAATAAGCTCATGAAGAGGTCCAGGTGGCTTGGCGGCAGCAGAGGACGCCTGTGGAATTTTTTTGGCCAAGGAACAAGAAACAAATAATTTTAGCAATTTTTGTACGTGTTAACCCACAGATTCTGGCGCTTCAGGGGGCTCCTATGCAACATTCCTGATAAATCATACGTGTGGGCTCATAATGAGTCAGGGAAGAGGATCAGGTGGTTCGGCAACAACGGGGGACGCCTAATGATTTTTATGGGTCAAAGAAACATTCCTGATAAATCATACGTGTGGGCTCACAATGAGTCAGGGAAGAGGCTCAGGTGGTCCGGCAGCGACGGGGGACGCCTAATGATTTTTATGGGTCAAAGAACAAGAAACATACGATTTCGAACACCCACAGATTCTTGCCCTGTAGGCGACTACCGCGTAACATTCCCAAAAAGCATACTAGTGGGTCTGTAACGAGTCCATGAAGAGGCCTAGGTGGCCCGACAATGGCGAAGATGGTTGGTAGAATTTTATAAGCTAAGGAACAAGAAACAATTGATTTCGGCAGTTTTCCATGGGTGTTAGCTGACGAATTCTGGTGCTGCAGGGGGCTCTGGCTGAACATTACCAAAAAATCATACGAGTGGGTCTGCAACGAGTCCGGGAAGAGGCCTAGGTTGCCCGACGACAGCGGGGACGTCTTGTAGGATTTTATGCGCCAAAGAACAGAAAATAGGCGATTTAGGCACTTTTATATGGGTGTTAGCCCACGAATTTTGGCACTGCAGGGGGATCTTGCGTAACATTCTGAAAAATCATACAAGTGGGTTCGCAACGAGCTCGGAAAGAGGCTCAGGTGGCCCGATAGTGACAGGGGACACCTAGTGAGATTTTATGGGCCAAGGAATAGGAAATAGGCGATTTCGACAGTTTTATGTAAGTGTTAGCCCACAGATTCTTGCGCTACAAGGGCTCCGGTGCAACATTCTCAAAAAATTATATTGGGTCTGCAATGAGCCCGGAAAGAGGTCCAAGTGGCTGACAGCGACGGGGGACGTTTGGTAGGATTTTATGGGCCAAGGAACAAGAAAAATGCGAATTGACAGTTTTATGGGGGTGTTGGCCCACGGATTCTAGCGCTACAGGAGGCTCCGGTGCAATATTCCTTTAAAATCATACGAGTGGGTCCACAACGAGCCCAGGAAGAGGCCTAGGTGACCCTGTAGCAGCGGGGAATGCCTAGTGGGATTTTAGGGGCCAAGAAATAAGAAACAAACAATTTTGGTTGTTTTCTGTGGGTGTTAGCCCACGAATTCATGCGTTGTAGGGGGCCTCCGGTACAACATTCCTGAAAAATTATGCAAGTAGGTCCGCAACAAGCTCAGGAAGAGGCCCAAGTGTCCCTGCGACGGTGGATGCCTGGTGGAATTTTATTGGCCAAGGAATACGAAATAGGTGATTCAAGTAGCTTTTTGTGGGTGTTAGCCCACAGATTCTGACACTGTAGGGGGCTCCGGTGCAACAGTCCCAAAAAATCATATGAGTGGCTCCGCAATGAGCTCGTGAAGAAGCCCGAGTGGCCGGACGACAGTGGGGGATGCCTTGTGGGATTTTATGGACCAAGGAACAGAAAACATGAGATTTTAGCAGTTTTCTGTGGGTGTTAGCTCATGAATTCTGGTGCTGCGGGGGTCTCTGACGCAACATTCCCTAAGAATCATACGAGTGGGTTCGAAACGAGATGGGGAAGAGGCCCAGGTGGCTCTGCAGCGACGGGGGACATCTGGTGAAATTTTATGGGCCAAGGAATAAGAAACAGACGATTTCGACAGTTTTCTTTGGGTGTTAGCCCACGAATTTTGGTGCTTCAGGAGGCTTCGGCGCAATATTCCCGAAAAATTATAGAAGTGGGTCTGCAATGAGTCCGGAAAGAGGCTCAGGTGACCTGACGACAACAGGGAACGTCTGATGGAGGTTATATGGAAGTGGGGAAGTGAGATGAATTTTTTTTTAATTGAATTTTACTTTGTAAAAAATTGATGTTGGGAGGTGAGAGTAGGGAGAAAAAAATTATTTCTTTTGATTTTTCATTAAAAAAATATTTGGGATTGCGAATGGAGGTTAAAAAAAATTAAATTTTTTTATTTTTAAAATTTTTCTTTAGAAAAAATTTGGAAGTGTGGGTAGGGGGCAGGGTGAAAATTTTAACTTTTTTTAATCTTTTATTTATTTGTTTATTTACTTGGGGAGGGGGAGGTTATGATGGAAGTGGAAGGTCGCGTGGGGTGATGAAAAATTTAACTTTCATTTTTGTTTTTTTTTTAAAAAAAGTATTTGGATGTAGGAAGTAGTGGGTCTTGGAGATGATTTTTTTTTTAATTAGGATAGAGTGTGATGTAGGGGACGGATGAGAGGTGGTAGTGGGCAATTTTTTATTGATACTTTCTAATTAAAAATTATGAGTGATAGGTGCGAATAGGGTGGGATGAGGATTGGGGATGGGGTGGAAGTGATTGGTGATAGCGTATGAAAGTAAAAAAAAAATAATTTTTTTTTATGAAAAAATAATTATTTGAGAGTAGCGTTGGGGTGATAGAAATCAAGCATTAACAATCTAGTTTTGATTTAATCTTTTTTGGCTTCAAGAAAATAAAGTGAGCTGAAATCATTTTTACCCAAATTATATTTAACCAAATTTATATTTACTTATATTTTATATGAATGAATTATGATCGAATCCAATTTAGTTCAATCTATATTCTATCTATCTAAATCCGATTCAATCCTCTAATTACGTGTCCTTTAACTTTTCCTTCACGTGTGAAGCATGTTAATAAGAAAACAAAAATCCTCGTGTTTTGAGCTGGTCAATTAAAATAATTACTAGAATTATAGTGGAACATCAATATCGTTAGCCTATAAAATTTGTTTGGTCAAAATGATCAAGTTTGATAAAATTTAAAAAGGAAAAAAAAAGTATGTCATGTTTCATACATAAGAGAAGTCGAGAGGTTTGTAGGAGATTAACCTTTAATCTCAGAAAGATAAAAATAAGATTAGCGAGTACATTTTATTTTCTTCAGATTTTATTTAAAAATGTTACGAGATATATTGTTATAACTATTTCATACATGAAGTGTAATGCATTTAATTTGTTCAATTAAGTCTTTTTTTAAAATAAAAAAAATTGGAAGTAGGGAAAGGAAAAACGGAAAAGGAGATTACAATGTGAAAATCGAACTCTAACCGATAAAAATTCAGATAGTCAACTAACTGAGCTATTAAGATTCTCATTTTGTTCAATTAGGTCACTTAAAAAGTTTTTAAAAAACTTGTGCCTCAAAGTAATCAAACTCAATTATGTATTTTTTTAAAAAATGGCCCCTGATAAATAAAAAACATAAATCTAAATCTAAAACTAAAAATCCCAATATAGAGTATGATTTTTGAAGTCAAAATAATATAAAAATCGGTTTGAAAATAATTATTGATGACACGCTTCCATCAATAACATATCAGTGTGATTTTACAAGTGTAATATGAAGATGATGAATGTATAAAAATCTTACCTCTACCTTTGTGAAGATAGATATGCTATTTCCGATAAATCCTCGAAGTAAGAAAAATCATTTTTGAAAAATAGTTTGAAAGAAATGCAAGAATAAAAACTATGATGAAAATAACAACAATAACATTAATTACCTAGTGAAATCCCACAAGTGAGATCTGGAGAGGGTAAAATGTACACAGACCTTACTACTATCTCATAGAGATAGAGAGGTTGTTTCCGAAAGGCCCTCATCTCAAAAAATCAAAACTACAAACAACAACAACACCCAATGTCATCCCACAAATGGGGTCTGGAGGTTATTTCCGAAAGACCCTCATCTCAAAAATATCAAGAAAAAACAGGAGGGGGCATAGGACACAAGTAAATTGTCTCAAGCAACATTTTTTTCATTTTAACCTATCATATGTGCTACAAAGACCAAAACAGATCTGGTCTAAACAGCACATTCCACTTCAAACAACATTAAAGAAAACTCTAAATCCTTGTATGTAACTTGTTTAAACTATGATAATGCACTACTTGCAATAGTCTAGAAATATCTCTACAGAACAAGATCAACCAGATGAGACCTTCAATACCAAATCACCACCAATATTATCCAACTTACCATCAGCTGCACTCTATCAAAATTGTCAAGCAAAGTTGTAATAACCGCCTGCCGCGTTCGAGCAGCTGCAAAGTTGATGACATGTCACTCCAGATCAGTGCATACCTTATTCTGGCTGCAGCTCAGTAAAGGCCTGGACAATGGTACGTGAACTGCAATGTCACCAAAATTGCCGCCAACACGTCCAAACTCTTTCTCATCATCATCGCTATCGATGTCTCTTGGAATAACCCGGTTTTGATAGCTCCGACGCTTGATAAGGAATACATTGAAGTAATAGCTAACCAACATATTCCGAGTCCTGGATGGGATAATGGTCTCATAGTTATCCCACAATCTTTTTCTCTTTGGATTACTTGGCTTTATCGCAGCTTTGAACCTTTGTTCCTCCTTAGTCGTCCATGAAAGAGAAACTTCCTCCCCCATGTTGTCAAACCTCCACTGGAAGAACAAAGCACCAAGCTCAAGCTTCAACTTAAACCTCTTCTCTGCAATATGGAACCTGTTGCATTCAGTAGTTCGCGGAAAAGGACAACCACATGAACTTTGTCTTCCCTTTCCAATAGGATCTAACTCAACCAAAGATTTTGTTTTTTCCACTTCTGGTGGCCACATTCGTGTGCCTAGCCACTTGGAATCGCTCTCAGAAATCACACCAGTCCATTCAGGGACTTCAGCTCGCTTCTCACGTTCCTTGGGATCTTCAGAGTACATTTCCTGATCATCGGAATCTTCAGTTTTTTCTGTTACTGATACCTCAACACTTTTAAGATCTGGCGCAGTATCATCTTCTTTCTTCTGACGAGTTTCAACTTTGTTTCGAGAGGTTGAACACGAGCTGCAACCTCGACAAAGAATGTGTTTTCGTAAAGTGGGGATCCTTTTGCTGAATCTTAATTTTTCTGCAGGTTCATTGTTAAGTTTTTCTGCTTCATACATGGATGGATGCATCCTCTGCTTCTTCCGTTGGTTCTATCATGACAAAATGGACGACAAATTGCTCTCAATAAGAAGTTATATAAAGACACATTGTACAAGATCAAATTTCAGACAAGCAGGAAAAACCGTGTGACAAAACAAATCATACATTTCGTCTCACATTAATATTTAGGTGGTGTATGTATCAGCAGTAGCAGAAGTTTAACTCTGCCATAGTGGAGAGCCTTATACTATATTCTGAAAAGAAAGAAGCATAACACAGTCAGGAAAATTGGAAAATAGTTGAACATCGTCTGAACAAGGCAGTGATATGTGACTATCTTGAGAAAATGGACCTCAGGTTTAACTCAATCCAAAAACTAAAACTAGCTCAACACCCATTCCATCAACCAACGAGGAACACTTAAAACCCCTCCAAATGCCACGACTCGATGGTGTGTGAACAATATGACATAAGGGTCATAATATCGGATAAACCAAAACAAGGATTAGTCCACATTTAATACCAATGTGGGGTACCTAACATCTATAATGCATATCCCATTTTTTATAGATTTATCAGGCAAAAAAAGGTTTATAAAACTTCTGTATTAGCTCTAAAGCTGTGGCAAGAAACTCTCTCAGTGTATGTAGGGGGGGTCACTAATACACATGCACACAAATATTCGTGTATAAATGATCATTGAAAAAAGACAGTCCTCAAGTACGGATGGCTAACTTAAGTCAGATGAGTGTTATGAATGAACTGCTGGTCCTATATTACACAACTACGCACATCAAACATGAGGACGACAAACTGAAAGTGTTCACCAGAATAGTAGTAATTATTTTTCTGTATGCAAGGGATTAATTTGGAAAAACAAATTGAATGGATATAAAATTATGTTACAACATGGATCGGGATTAGAAAGTTTTCCATTTTCATCCATTAAATAATATTTAAATTTAATCACATGAAAGTTAATTGCAACTACTTGATAAAAAAAACGAAAATAAAAAATTTGGTTTAAAAGAGCCCGATAAAGTAGTACTTTGATTCAAAAATCATAAGCCAAATACTCGGTTAACAAAGCACCTTACTACCCAAATAACAAAAGAAGCAAAATGAAAAAAAAGAAAGGAGTAACTATTTCTTAGAAATGAGAGTGAGAGAATCGGGAAACAGGAGGGGGGAAATTCTAAAAGAAGGGAGCATGCCCAGTTAAATGTCATTTTCAGTAAATTTGTTATGAGAAACGATGAACTATGAACCCCTTTACCATTTTGGCCTAAGTTGCTAAGTTGCTCAGACTCC
Source organism: Solanum sejunctum (assembly GCA_025642045.1). Lineage (NCBI taxonomy): Eukaryota > Viridiplantae > Streptophyta > Magnoliopsida > Solanales > Solanaceae > Solanum > Solanum sejunctum. Next base: position 23,612,223 of record JAOTQJ010000102.1, read on the forward strand.
TCACATTTGGAGATGGGTGTGGGATCAGTAGCCATTTTGGTTAACTGATTTTGGGTACTTTGACCAAAACCTACAGGTAAAGTCTGGACAGATTTTTTGTAATCAAAACAAAAGCTAAGGAGAACTTGAAGAAAACGGAATAACTTGTATATAGCCATTTCTGTCGCTCTTTTTCATGATTTAGGTTTTATAACTATTTTTAGAAAGTAAATTACTTTTAGCAGAATCCCTGCACCCATATCCATACCCCCCATCTAGATCTGCACCCATATTGGACACCTACACCCGAGTTCGAGCAACTTAGCTAATTTGGGGCAAGTGAATGGTTAGTAAGGGTACAACGCCTATCTAGTACGGAAAGAACATGTGTAGAATATTATGTAACACCAATTCAGGGAATTAGTCCACCACAAGTAAATTAAGCCATAGATGTGATTCTCATTTAGTTACTTCCGAGAAAAAAAATATTAGAGAGAATAATATTTACAGGTCCCTAGCATGTAAGAAGCAATTGGCCAGTGCTACGAGAAATCATTGAAGATAAAGCAATAGTGAAAAAACACAGCCACCAATTAGATTGAATAAGGATGACGTAAATAATACCTGAGGGTCAGCTTCCTCTGCATCTGCATTAATATGGCTTTTCCTTAGCCGTGCTTCCCTAATCGCTAAGGCCTGGAACCAGACCCCCTTGCCTGTCTGACCTTTCCACTTCAAAGAGTTAGGAACTTTTCCAATCGCAGGATCATTAGAATGTTTTGCCACGTACTTAATCCAGTTCAACATATCAGAGAAGCATGGAGAGTCTCTTTTTCTCTTGCGAGAAACAGTTACGTCCTCAATAACATTCTTTCGCAAAGCCGCAGTAGCATCATAACCATTTCGAGCAGAAAGGTTTTCTTTTTCATTGTTCACTTTTTGTGCCACGCCAGTCTTCTTAGCAACGGCCCGCTGAATCACCTCTCTGGTAGCAATCGAATTATTTTTACCAAATAATTTGTCGTCATTGTCATTTTGTCCGCTTGATTTGGCAGGTGGTCGATAAAGGATTTCCTCAACAATCCCTTCAGTAGATACTAAAAAGATGGTGTCATTGGCAATCTTAGAAACGGATCTTTCGCCACCAGTGTGGAGGCCGTGCTTCCTGTGTGCAGCAGTGCAACTTCTGTGCTCTGTGTAGTCATTAGTTTCATTAACACTTTCAGCAGTAAACATTTCAAAATCAACCTCTTCCCTGCAACCATTTTTCAAAGGAAACAAATTACTAAACATTGTCTCCAACTCCTTCGACAACAAATCAAGTTTCCGAATAACACCACCCTCTCCTTCCACCAAGTTTCCATCTTTTAGCAGCTGTTGTAGCCAACGATCAAACTCACTCAAATACCTAACATAAACCAACTTCATAAAGGCAACAACCCCAGTATCCAACCCGCAATTCTCTGCAACATAACCCCACAATTCGTTGCGCGAAACCAGGCCATAACCACCTTTTTCCCTCACAGTCCAGTAGAGTTTAAATAAATCTAGAGGCTTCCCACAACCAGTCAAAACTGGAAGAGTCCTCAAACCTTTTATCTCAGATATCTCACTCAGAAAAACCTCTAGAACTTGATCAAACAAATTCTTGATCCTATTCTTACCCCCTTCAACACCACCATTCCCCCCACTTCCTTTAAAAACATGAAGTTCATCACTAAACCTCCACCATGTTTCCATCAACTCCAAAGACTGTACCTTACTGGTTTTTTCAAGCAGAACCAATCAATTAACCAAGAAATGACTATAACTATAAAAAACAGGACAAATAGAGTAACACAATCTATACAACCTAAGTTCCATCAACACAAAAAGATTACAACTTTTTCCTGGGGTTTTCAAGAACAACATACATTAATCAACAAATGACTACACATACACACAAAAACAGAAAAAGGGGTTCTTTTTATTAGAATTATTTACCTCTTCAATTGATGTTTTATAAAATTCCATCAAGCCCACCACCACCTTTTCATTTTCTAATGTTCTTTTTCTTCTTTCTCCCTTTTCTTGAATAGTCATCAATGGTGAAAAAATGAGTAAAACAAGACCCCCACAGTCTCAGATTATTATGAACAGGAATCAATCACCTGGTATTTTGACAGCTCAAGAAAATGGAGTTGACAGGTGTGTTTAAAGGGGTTTTTGATGTTTAAGGTTTTTGTGAAATTGCACAAAACATTCATGGAGAAAACAAATTAAACTAACAAAGAAAAAGAGGATTAATTTTGTCTGGAAAATGAAATAGTATATAATAAGGAAGTATAGTACTGATAATCTTAATAGCAAAGAACCCTAAATTTTTTTAAAATATTGTAGAAAATTGTAGAAGAATAAATTAAAAAAATATATTTATAAAATGAGAAAGATGAAAAAGAAAAATTGTTTGGTCCATCCCCTTATGTCTTAACCACCGTTTGATTAATCAAATTGAAAAATAGTTTTATATGTGGTGATTTCGTTATCGGAATCAGGATAATAATTTTGATATAAAATTTAAAATTATAAATATATTATACTTATTAGTTATGTATATCAATTAATATCAATAAAATCTCGAATCTACTATTTTATCAAAACAAAATTAGTGTTTGAGGGGTCGAGAAATGGTATCAAATCCCTTACCACAAGTGAGAGACGGATGGTGCTCAACCAATGGATAATCATCATCTCTACAACGAACATTACCCCAATGTCTCAAAGGCTCCCGCCCATTGCGGGGTAAGGGGGGGTCGGATGTACGCAACCTGACCCCTATGTTTAAAAACATAGCGCGACTATTTCCAGATGACCCATGATGAGCGTCGAAAGTTGCATTGACTAACTGACGCAGACAATTTAAAAAACCATTTTGCTTTATTCCATCATACCCCAAAGTCAAAAAATAATAATTTTTTGACTCCATTCGAGATTGATGGAAAGATCATCATCTCTATTACTCCTATTTTCGATCTTATGTTGAATTCGAGATAATAATTCTAAAATTATTATAGAAGTTGAATAATTTAGAAGCTAGTATTAAATAGTATCGATAAAATTACTTCAAAATTTTATTATAGAATAATATTTACTATCTCATATTGAATGCGGAATATTAACCCTAAAAGGCTAAAACTACAAATCCTAGAATTATCACAAATTCAAGGTAATTTTATGGTCTAATTCTGAAAAGATTAAAAGAGAGTTAAATTTCATGACTCTAGTCTAAAAATTTGATTATTTATTTTTTAATTGATTTGAAATAATAATTTTCTAGGTAGATGAAATACTAGTACTATAAATTAAATTGTAAATGGATAAATTATCCTTTCCCTCTTTTCCCCCCTTTTTATCTCATTTATCCTAGGGTAGTTTTTTTTCTCTTTTTTGGAAAAAAAAAAAAAATTCTTCTTCGTGGGATTTAAAAAAAATAAAAAACAGAAGAAGAAAAACATCTCCCCATTACTCACATAAATCATAAAAATGACTTAGGAATAAAAGGAAGTTATGTGGTGATTGGGTATAAAACTTAGACATTTTAATAAAAATTTATCGTTTTTATAAAATCTAATAGTTAGAATTTATTAAATAATCGACAGAAAAGGGAAAAAAATTATTTCTATGGAGAATCAGAAATCCTCAAAAAAAATTTAAGCGATTAGTTTGAATTTATACTCAAACATGTAAAATCATTTTGAATCTATCCTCAAACACATAAAATCATCTTGAATCTACAGTCAAACACATAGGATCGTTTTGAATCTATTCTCGAACACATAAAATCAACTTAAACCTCCAGTCAAACACATAGGATCGTTTTCAATCTATCCTTGAACATATAAAAATCACCTTGAATCTAAGGAGAATCGCATGAAATCGTCTTGAATATACCGCTAGAATACATATAACCATTTTATCGATCAAAAACTAAAATGACTAATTCGAGTGTACATGATAAGAATCAAGAGAAAAAAAAATCAATCTATAGTAATTTTTATTGAAATTAATTAGTACCTTTTCCAAGTGTTTGATAAAATTTCTTCAAACAGACAACCACCTTTTCTTTTCTTTTTCTTTGCTTGCAAAAATAAGGAAAATAATAGGGTTTTTTTTTCTTAATATGATTCTTTGATGTCTAGATTTAGTGAATATAGACAAATTAAATATAGAAAAAAAAAACTAAAGCAAAATAATAGGGATAAATTTTATGGGAAAATGATTTGTAGTAAATGTTTTTTCCCTTATATTTCATTTATCTTGATCTGATTTGATAGGACGTTTAAAAGGGTAAAGAAGACTTTTGAATAATAATTTTAAAATTCAAGATGTGCGAATTTTGTGAATCATAGAATTTTTAAATTCAAAATATGCAAATTTAATATATTATTTGTCAATGAAAATTTGAATTAAAAAGTTATAAAAAAATTATTTATTTTAAAATGAACTTAAATAAAATAAGATAAATGAATTAACATAATAATAAGTAGTAGTCATATTATCTAATTATCTAAGTATTAATGAACCCTAACATTTACATACCATAGAAAATAATAGAAGAATGTATAAAGAAATTATTCATATAAAATGAGAATGTGATGATTTGGTTATAGGGATTAGGATAATAATCTCGATATAAAATTTAAAATTATAAATATATTATATATATTAGTTATGTGTATCAATTTTTTAATTGATTTGAGATAAAATTGGGATACTAATTTTTTAGGTAGATGAAATACTAATACTATAAATTAAATTGTACATCTTTTTTTTCCCCTTTTTATCTCCTTTATCCTAGGCAGGTTTTTTTTTTTTTTTGAAAAAAGTTTTTTTCCCTTTTCGTTGGATTAAAAAGTCGAAGAAGAAAAATATCTTCTCATAAATCATAAAACTTGACTAACATGAATACAAGGAAGTTATGTTGGGATTGAGTATAAAATTTAGACAATTTAATAAAAATTTATTGCTCGCATAAAATCTGATAGTTAGAGTTTATTAAATAATCAATAGTGAGGAAAAAAATTTATTATTTCTATGGAAAATTAGAAATTCTCAAAAAAGATTTAAGCGATCATTCTGAATCTGTGCTCGAACATATAAGATCATTTTAAATTTATCCTTGAACACATAAAATCATTTTGAATCTACAGTCAAACACACAAGATGGTTTTGAATCTATCCTAGAACACATAAAACCATCTTGAATTTATAGTAAAAAACATAGGATCATCTTGAATCTATCGCTAAAACACATATAATCATTTTATCGATCACAAACTAAAATGACTAACACGAATGTACATAAAAAGAATCAAGAAAAAAAATGTTTGATTGAAATTAATTACAATCTTTTTCAACTGTTGTTTGATAAAATTTCTTCAAGCAGACAACCATCTTTTCTTTTGTTTTTCTTTTCTTGTAAAAATGAGGAAAATAATAGATTTTCTTTTTCTTATATACGATTTTTTAATGTCTAAATTTAGTCAATGTAGACAAATCAGATATAGGAAAAAATTAAAGCAATATAAAAAGGATAAATTTTGTGGGAGATATTTTTCCTGTTACAATTTATTTATCTTGTTCTGATTTGGTATAACATTTAAAAGACTTTTAAATCATATAATTTTAAATTCAAAATATGCAAATTTTGTGCATCATATGATTTTAAATTCAAAATGTGTAAATTTCGTGATCTTAAATGTCATATGTCAATTTTAAATTAAAAAGTTATCAAAAAAAATATTTTTTAAAAATAAAATAAAACAAGATAAATAAATTGACATAGCAATAAGTAGTAATCATATTATCCAAGTATTAATGAACCCTAACATTTACATACCATAGAAAATAATAGAAGAATATATAAAGAAATTATTTATATAAAATGAGAATGAGATGGGAAAAAAATTGTTTAGTCCATCCCTTTATGACTTAACCACATCATGAGATTATCACCGTTGGATTAATCAAATTGAAAATTAGTTTTATATGTGGTGATGTGATTATCGGGATTAGGATAATAATTTTAATATAAAATTATAAGTTATAAATATATTATACATATTAGTTATGTGTATCAATTTTTTAATTATTTAGAAATAAAATTGAGATAGTAATTTTCTACAGTAACAACAATATTACTTCAATGCTTCAAAGGTTTTCGTCTATTGCGGGGTAAGGGAAGGTCAGATGTATGCAGTCTGACCCCTATATTTAAAAATATAATACGACTGTTTTTGGATGACCCATGATGAGCGTCGAAAGTTGTATTGACTAACTGCTACTTCACAATTGAAAGAAGTGCAGACAATTTAAAGAGGTATTTTATTTTATTTTATCATATCCCAAAGCTAAAAAATAATAAATTTTTGACTCCATCTGAGATTGATGAAAAAAAAAGGAGTAATTTTCTAGGTAGATGAAATACTAGTACTATAATTAAATTGTAAAATGAATAAATTATCCTTTTCCTCTTTTCCCCCTTTTTATCTCCTTTGTCCTAGGTATTTTTTTTTCTCTCTTTCTTGGGATTAAAAAATCGAAGAAGAAAAATATCTTCTCATAAATCATAAAAATTGACTAACATGGAATAAAAGGAAGTTAAGTTATGATCGAGTATAAAATTTAGATAGTTTAATAAAAATTTATCATTTTCATAAAATTTAATAGTTAGAGTTTATCAAATAATTAACAAAGAGGAAAAAAAAATTATCAATTTTATGGAGAATTAGAAACCCTCAAAAGAATTTTAAGCTATCATTCTAAATTTATACTCAAACATGTAAGATCATTTTCAATCAGATCTTTTTGAATCTATCCTAGAACATATAAAATCATCTTGAATCTATAGTCAAATACATAGAATCTTTTTGAAGCTATCTTAAAACACATAAACTCGTCTTGAATCTACAGTGAAACACATAGAATCTTCTTGAATCACCTCTAAAACACATATAACCATTTTATCAAGCACAAAGTAAAATGACTAATTCAAATAAAAAGTATCAAGAAAAAAAATATTTTATTGAAATTAATTAGTACCTTTTTTGAGTGTCGTTTGGTAAAATTTCTTCAAATAGACAGCCACCTTTTCTTTTCTTTTTTCTTTGCTTGTAAAATGAGGAAAATAATAGTTTTTTTTTATATATAGGGGTTTTTCATGTCTAGATTTAGCGAATATAGACAAATCAGATCTAGAAAAAAAATTAAAGCAAAATAAAAAGGATAAATTTTGTAAAAAAATGATATTGTAATAAATGTTTTCCCGTTAAAATTTTTTTTATCTTGTTTTGATTTGGTATGATGTTTAAAAGGGCAAAAATAACGTTTAAATCATATAATTTTAAATTCAAGATGTGCAAAATTTGTGCAATCATATAATTTCAAATTCAAGATATGCAAATTTCGTGACTTTAAATGTCACGAAAATTTTGAATTAAAAATTATTTAAAAAATTATTATTTTAAAAAAAAATGAACTAAAACAAAATAAGATAAATAAATTGAAATAACAATAAGCAGTATTTTCTTTGTGGGACTAAAAAAAATCATAAGAAGAAAAACATCTTTTCATTACTCAACAATCATAAAAATAACTTATAGGGAATAAAAGGACGTTATGTTGTGATTGAGTACAAAATTTGGATAGTTTAATAAAAATTTATCGTTTTCATAAAATCTAATAGTTAGAGTTTATTAAATAACTGATAGGAAGAAAAAAATCATCATTTCTATGGAGAATCAAAATCCCTCAAAAGAATTTTAAGCGATCATTTTGAATTTATCCTCGAACATGTAAGATCGTTTTGAATCTATCCTCGAACACATAAAATCATCTTGAATCTATAGTCAGACACATAGGTTGTTTTGAATCTATCCTAGAACACATATAATCGTTTTGAATCTACGATGTCTTGTATCTACCGCTAGAACGCATATAACCATTTTATCAATCATAAAATAAAATGACTAATTCAAATGTACATAAAAAGAATAAAAAAATATTTTATTGAAATTAATTAGTACCTTTTTGAAGTGTCGTTTGATAAAATTTCTTCAAGCACGTAACCACCTTTTCTTTTCTTTTTCTTTGCTTGTAAAAATAAGGAAAATAATAGGGTTTTTTTTATATAGGATTTTTTGATGTCTAGATTTAAAAAGATAAATTTTTGGTAAAACAATAGTGTAGTAAATGTTTTTTCTGTTATAATTTGTTTATCTTGTTATGATTTGATACGATATTTAAAAGGATAAAAAGATTTAAATTATATAATTTTAATTTAAGATGTGCAAATTTCGTGCATTATATAATTTTAAATTCAAAATATGCAAATTTCATGATCTTAAATGTTATATGAAAAATTTAAATTAAAATATTATAAAAAAAATTAATTTTTTTAAATGAATTAAAATAAATAAGATAAATAAATTGACATAACAATAAGTAGTAGTCATATTATCTAAGTGTTAATGAATCCTAACATTTACATACCATAGAAAATAATAAAAGAATATATAAAGAAATTATTTATATAAAATGAGAATGATCGAAAAAAATAAAATTGCTTGGTCCATCCCCTTATGTCTTAACCACATCATCATTAGATTTGATTATCACCGTTGGATTAACCAGTTGGAAAATAGTTTTGTACGTGGTGATTTGATTGTTGGGATTACGATAATAATCTCGATATAAAATTTAAAATTATAAATATATTATATATATTACTTATGTGTATTAGCTAATATAAATAAAATTTTAAATCTGTTATTATGCTTTCTTCTTTTTTTTTTTGTGAAAAATATTTAGTATTTGAAAAATCGAAGCATGATATCAAATGCCTTACCACAAGGGAGAGACGAATCATCATTTCTCTTACTCATATTTGCTATCTTATATTGAACATAGATAATAATTCTAAAATTATTATAAAAATTGAATAATTTGAAAGCTATATTAAAAAAAAAACTAACTGACGAATGTTAAACCTAATAATTCTCGTCTCATAATTTTGGATATTAATATTTTAATTTTTTTTAAAATAAAATTGACATAGTTACGAATTAGATGTAACAATAGTATTACACATTACTTTCTTCGATCTTTTAACTGTCACTTAAAACTTTAACCTACTTGTTAAAAAATTTCTTTATATAACAATCAACTTTACAAGATCATTCGCTTATCGAGATTAGTGTTAGGTTGTTGATATAAAAATAGTGATACATTTACGTATTTGATTATACATGTTAATTAATATCGATAAAATTAGGTCAAAAATTTATTACGGAGTAACATTTACTATCTCGTATTAAATACGGAATATTAACCCTAAAGGTGAAAACTACAAATACTAAAATTATTACAAATTCAGAGTAATTTTATGGTCTAATTCTAAAAAGATTAACAGAGAGAGTTTAATTTCATACTCTAGTCTAAAAATTTAATTATTATTTTTTTAATTAATTTGAAATAAAATTAAAATAATAATTTTCTAAGTAGATGAAATACTTATTAGTACTATAAATTACATTGTTTACTAATCCTATTAATTTTCAAAGATAAATGAATTATTTATTTGAAAAAATTATCCTTTCGCACTTTTCGTCCCCTTTGCCCAAGGGCTTTTTTTTTCGAAAAAAAGTTTTTTCCTTCTTCGTGGGATTAAAAAAAAAATAGAAGGAAAATTTCTTCTCATAAAAAGCTATGTTGTGATTGAATATAAAATTTAGACAGTTTAATAAAAATTTATTGAATTCATAAAAAATCTAACAGTTGGAGTTTATTTAATAATCGACAGAGAGGAAAAATGATCATCGTTTCTATGGAGAATCAGAAATTCTCAAAAGAATTTTAAACGAGCAGTATGAATCTATCCTAGAACACATAAAACTATCTTGAATCTATAGTCAAACACATAGGATTGTTTTGAATCTATTCTAGAACGCATAAAATCGTCTTGGATCTACGATGAAACACATAGGATCATCTTGAATATACTGCTAGAACACAGATAACCATTTTATCAATCACAAACTAAAATGACTAACTTGAATGTACATAAAAAGAATCAAGAAAAAATAATATGTTTGATTGAAATTAATTAGTACCTTTTTCAAGTGTTGTTTAATAATTTCTTCAAGCCGACAACCGCCTTGTCTTTTCTTTTTCTTTGCTTGTAAAAATGAGGAAAATAATAGGTTTTTGTTTTCTTATATAGGGTTTTTTGATGTCTAGATTTAGCAATCAGATGTAGAAAAAAAATAAAAGCAAAATAAAAAGGATAAATTTGTGGGAAAATGATATTGTGGTAATGTTTTTCTTGTTACAATTTATTTATCTTGTTCTAATTTGGTATAACATTTAAAAGGTAAAAAGGACTTTTAAATCTTATAAGTTTAAATTCAAGATGTACAAATTTCGTGACCTTAAATGTTACATAAAAAGTTATCAAAAAAGAATTAATTTTTTTTTTAAAAATAAGATAAATAAATTAACATAACAATAAGTAGATGGATGATTGAGCGTTGCCTCACTTATTCTTTCACACTTTCAGTCTACTCGTGGCATTATTGTTGTAGTTTATTATCTTTTGAATTGGGTTATTATCTTATCGTTTTTTTACACTTTTATTATTATTTTATTTTATTGTAATTATTATTTAAGATAATTTGACAAGTTATTTCAAGAATTTTATCATGACTTTCTCCATTTTCATATTTTAGTCTCTATACTCCTTTGGTCTGTATTTTTCTTGAACTGAAGATCTATCAAAAATAATTTTTTTACCTTCAAGATAGTGATAAAGACTACATACATTTTACCTTCTTCAATCCTTATATAAAATTACACTAAATATATTATTATCAGTATTTTTATTTTGCATTAGATCATACTACTACATAGTTAACAATACCGATAAATTTTAGGACAAAAACTTATCATTACATTACCTCATTTTGAATGTGGGATAACAAATATTATAATTGTCATAAATTATAATCTCTAGATAATTTTGTACTCAATTTTGAAGATTAAAAGTCAAACCTCATAACTCTCAATCTTATAATTTACAAAATGAGACAATAGTTTCTTATATATTTTTTTAAGATAAAATCAATAAAATCAGCGTAATTTTAAGCAAAAATAATTATTCCTCAGCAATTTTTTTTATTTTTTTACTTGTTATTTTTGATAAATTAAAATAGGATAATATTTTATTTTCTATTATACTCTCAATTTATTATCATTAAATTAATGTCTTTAAAAATATAGTGCCTAAATATGTTCAAGAATCTATTAATTAATAGAGATAAAATAGTAAACTTATTTAATTATTTTCTTAATAAGTATATCAAGTCAACATTTGACAACTAAATATGAACAAAGGGAACTATAAATTACTTTTTAGATTTTTTTATTTTCATTAAGATTTTAACCTATTCGTTAAAAAATCTATAAATAGCATAAATTTAAAAAGATAAATTAACTTTATGAGGTCATTTGATTTTCGACTTTAGTATTCCAATATTGATATTATATTTATATTGTATTTGTTCATAAATGTTAAATTGTTATAACGTCTCCAACTTTAGACACTCAATTTAGTAAATTTCTTATATATTATATTTCTTTCTTTATTTATTTATATTACGTTATATTAAAAGCATAAATCTTTTTATATTAAAAGGTTGTAATTTTTTTGAAGAGTTACTATTTTTCTAAAGAATTGTGACTTTTTCAGAAGAATTGTAACTTTTATAAAGAGTTTTGACTTTTTTTTTTGAAGATTTGTGGCTTTTCGTTTTGCTAAAGCACAATAATTATCTATTCATCCGATCCTTTATTCGCTATAAATATAGTAATTCTCTCACATCTTTTTAAATATAAATTTTTAAAATTTTCTATTTTTCTCCTTAAAACAGCCATAATATCTCTTCTATTTAAATAAATAATATATCACAGAATTTAATATTCATGTGCAGCGTACGTACATTGCATGTGTGTGTATATTGATTTTACATCATGCGAATGTGATAGTGATTTGTGTGCTAATATTTGTGATAAAATTTTAAACTTAGTTGTAGACAAATACAACCAATCAGAAAAGGGAGAAATTTAAACTCTCAAGATTTAATTCTATAGGGAATTATATCAAAATTAATATATATCCTATATTTGTACCCTAAATATAGTGGGTGTTCAATATTTTAAAGTTTGATTTGATAATTCAATACTTGATATTTAAAAATAGATATTAAATATTAAACTTTCAAAGTTTAGTTTGATAAATCAAATTTCGATATGATAATATTGTAATTATGTATTGAAGAAAAGATATTTTGACAAGAGATGCTCGTATTATATCAAAACATTGGACATGATAGATTTTAAAGAAATCATATATAGAGATATAGGTATTTGGTTCACCGTTTTAGATATCAGCACTATGACTTTGAACCTAAATAGTTTCAATTTTAATCAATCTGTAATTGACAGTCAAAATCATGTAATTAATACTTGGGCTGATATCATCAACCGTGCTAACCTTGGTATGGAAATTATGCATGAATGTAATGCTCATAACTTTTCTCTAGACCTAACTGCTATCGAAGCTCCATCTACAAATGGATAAGATCCCAGCCTACTCTCTCTATCCTCAAGTCCTAATATTATGAATTTATTAGTGTAGGTCAATTAAGACATCTAAATCGTTCGTTAATATTACTAATATATATGTGATAAATAATTCATTAGTTGTAAAAATTCGATACTTGATTCAATATTTTTAAAGTTCGACTTCGATAATTAATAATTAAAAGTACATACTAAGTACTGAACATACTACATTAATTAAACTTTGATACAATAAATCCCAATTCCATTTGGTAATTCTTTTAGATAATTCCTATTTTGATATTAACTTATATTCTTAATGACAAATTAACCGACAAAGTCACATGTTGAGCCATCATTAGATTTTTTTGTCTAATTCGTTCACATTATAGTTTACCATGATTAAAGTTTTGTAGCAATATTTTCCCTTTTATAAATAAACTACTTTTTTGCATTTTAGTTTCTTTATAAAATTTCAACGCAAATCATAATTAAATTATTTTTCTTCGAGATGGGTCGGGATATTCAGACCCGGCCCATCAAAGTTCCAGCCCAGTTTCAGGCCTGGCCAATTCAAACACGAAAACATGTGCAGCCCACACGAACACAATGAGCCAAGTCTGGTATTTAAGTGAAAACGAGCTACGAGTCTCCAAGCTGAAAACTCGATTATCAAGAAATGAAAGGACAAAACCAACCCCTAGAAATGCTTTATATACATTACAAGGCTACGTATGAGATACGCTTGTACGTATAACAAATGCAAAATTGCACAAAGTTTCAATGCTAAATTGTGGTCTTATACACAAAAATCGAGTTCCTATACTGCCTGCATATTTACAAACGATGAAATAAAGCTACCAATTCATAATCAAAATCTGCAAACGGAGAAGTGCCTATATAAATGGATATTGACAACGGAAATGAACCTAAAGGATGCATTGAAACCAATCTTCTCTTTTTCCTCCTTTTTTTAAAAACCTTTTCAATCATTATCCTAATTATTCTCACATCCAAGCTTAATGATTTGAAGCAAACACAAGTAGGAAACATGTGAAGAAACTATGGCTAACACAAAGTATCGAACAACACTTGTTGGCATGTAATAAAAGTCACTCCTGGAACCAACCGTCTATAGGCGGAAGTCTGGTTGCTGTTCATCAATTGCAGGACTGAAAACCGTTTCCTACAACCAAAGAGAAGAGGGCAATGATTATGATGCTGTTATAGCGGTAGTTCATTTATCAGTCGGTAATCTAGTTGAGGTTATTTACAATTTGAAACAAACCTGATCACATACGGGGCAGGTATCACTTCTCTCCATCCATTCAAGAATGCATGAAAGATGAAACTGATGTTCACATTTTGTGCTCATTTTTGGATTCTCAGCATCATATTCTGCAATAAGGAGTTCAATCATTAAGCGGGGAGTCGAGAGCAACTATGATTAAAGCAATTTCTCACCTTCAAGACAGATGGGACACTCTTCTACTGGTGGTAAAATTACAGGTAAATTGGATTTTTTGAGTTCCTCAGACTTCTCAAATTCATCTTCCACTTCCTTTATTGCATCAAGCTGGATATCTGTTTGCACATCCCCTTCAGACTCTTTATTGCCTTCAGACCCCTTTTTATCCTTGTCTACAGCTTCAGCAGCGTCTGCTAGGTTCAGTGCACTACCAGTTTCACTATTTGTTTCTTGAACTGCTGCTTCGTTCTTAATGCCATCTGGATTACCTGGCAGAGTCCTGGGCCTTCCCACATATGTTTCATAAGGCATCGGCATTGGAGGTGGTCTGTAAGTGTCAGGACTTGAGGTGTCCAGATTTGTATCAACCAAAAGAGCAGTGGAGAATGCTGCAGCTGTGACATGATGAGACGACAAAGGTTCGCGCTCTTCTGGCACTGTAGGGTACTGAAGAAAATTTTGAAGTTCCATAAATCCATGCACACATACATAAGGATTGTAAAACACTTAATCCCATCAAAATGGAAAGGACTACAATCTTCAACTATAGAGAGCATTCAGCATCTAATAGCGAGCTTTGGTCTCTTTATCTAATTCTCTTTTCCGACTAAAAAGATTGCTGACAGCACTATGATAATAGACCAGCTTCTCTGTCAAGGACCAATAGACTGTCCAATATCCAAGACAATGAAGCATTTGGATAGATTTGGATCCATATGGTGGATTTAGTTCAAAAAAAAAATCATACTAACCCTCTTGCAAAGTATTAAAAACAAGTGAAAAAAAATTTAAAAGGCTTCGCCAATGGAATGAACTAATAACCACACTACGAAGAAAACTGTAGTAGATAACCGAAGGCACTTTCTGGTAAGTGCTCATAGCCAGCATAGAATGGATGGGGGAAATAAGAAGGAAAAAAAAGGACAGGAACCATAAATTGAAAAACAGTCTACTTTAATACATCCAAAGTTTATTACATCATTGCATGCAACTTGGAGGTTCAGAACCAGTTTTATCAACCAATAAAGCATGAACATCACATACAGTAATGCTACCCCAATGTGTAGACTCCCTGGACGGAAATCTGATTGTATCACTGTCCTAGTTCTTTT
Source organism: Solanum sejunctum (assembly GCA_025642045.1). Classification (NCBI taxonomy): domain Eukaryota; kingdom Viridiplantae; phylum Streptophyta; class Magnoliopsida; order Solanales; family Solanaceae; genus Solanum; species Solanum sejunctum. Next base: position 23,627,436 of record JAOTQJ010000102.1, read on the forward strand.
GATTGGCAGACCTTTAGTCCCTGAATCTGTATCACTGTCCTAGTTCTTTTGATTGGCAGACCTTTAGTCCCTGAATCTGCATAGTTCATAGTTCTTCCCTGTTCGAAATTTTTGGTGCATGCTAACATTCTGATGATTAGATTCGCTATGGTTTTAGACAAAAACAACAAGAGAAACAAAGGGCATAGAACTGAATATTCCTCTTAGCAACAAATTTCAATCTTCAAAGGGACTTTGAACCAGAACGCTGTAATCAGAATATTCAGAAATTAAAAGAAGGTAAATGGCATCTGGAATGAGGATATCTCACTTACACGATAAAATGAGGGTGAACCGTTCAATTCCACTGCTTTTGAAGTACAACAGCAGCAGCAACAATTACCCATTTTTGATAATTTATCTAGGTCAACCCCACTGAAGTGGTTAACTCCTGGCTCATTTTTTTCTCTGCAGCATTACATCATAATACTATCATTATCAATTATGTGATGCAGCAGATTCAAGAACCAAAGAAACTATGCCTGGCCTCTATATTGACCATAATAGTACCGATCAAAGAAATGCTTCCAAATATAGCATGCAGAAGGATATTACATCATACACTAGGAAGCACCTTAACAGCATGATTGGGAGAAAGCACTGTTATGAGTGCTAGAAGCAACAATTATGAATTATTCGTCGCAAATTACTCGCTAGCAGAAACCTAGGCAAGACCAGTTTGGAAATTTATGAAATATACAGCAGATCATGACAGAGAAATATGTATCACTAACCACAGCCACCAAAATTATGCTACGAAATTATATGTCAACATTTCAGCTTATGTGATGATGATATACAATCAAAGTCACATGGTTGAAGAACATTTGTAGTGGCCTAGCAAAGTAACTGTGATACCTTTCATGTGTTCCACACTTTCAGGTTATTGGTTGGATCAGAATGGAATATCAGAGTTGAATAGGTGTTGTGACTCTAATTAGCGAAATATGGATTGATGGAGATCCACAGTAGAATTGGAGTTGTAATCCTAATTAGCTAACTATAAATGGACCATGGTCCTCAGTACCGCTATGGCAGCTTTTTTGAGTTTTCCGGGCATCAAATGGACCATGCCCAGCAATGCTTCTTTTTGAAGCTGAATAGAAGAAGGGGAAGTGGGGGAAAACAAACCAACTTGTATCTGGTGAACAATTTCGAAAGAGAGGAACATGAATTGATTTGAAGATAAATATGATTCCATCCAGAATAAAAGCCAACATCACCTTTGTAGTTATATTTTTTAAAATTTAGAATGGAACTTGTAAATGAAGCAGAATACTTCTAGAGCTGTTAGAGTCGCTACAGGTTTAGAAAGGGATAAGCTTTTGTTTTCATAAATTGCTTCACGATACAAAATTTCCAGCACCATCTTAGTTTTTATAAAAAATAATCATGCCATTTATTAGAAAACAAAGAAATTCTAATGAGAGAAAAACAGAGGTTGGCTTTCAATTCATAAGAAAAAGTTACAGAGATTGCTCCAAGTTAGTCATGACATCTCTTTTATGAGCAAACAATAACCACCATGTCTCAATGCCAAAGTAGTAAGGATTAAGAATTCGCGATATCCATTCCTCTTTATTCAAGTCCATGTTATTTACATATTGTTAAATAACTTGTTATGTCAGACAAATTAGAGGTTAGACGGTCTAAATCTCACACTTATCTCTGCCCAGATCTAATACAAATGTAACAATGACAATTAGACACTGATCTTAACGAGTTGCTAATTCCTATTAAGGTTATGTTGCTTACATTGCGTCAGTATTTAGCGAAGTCCACATGATTTTGGGAGGTAATAGCATCTTTAAGTAAGCTTCCCTTCATGTTATTTTAGATTTATCCTCATCTCTTTCTACGATCTTCAATCAATTACTAGCAATCTTTTGTTATAAACCAAGTTCTATGTGCATTTATTACTGTGAGCTTGTTCCACAAGAATTCAACTAATACTGGAAAGCAAATCCTTAGGATTCAAGGTCAAAGAAAGATTCCAAGATAAATTACAATCTCACTAATATCATAACGTCCCTAAGCCATCTGAAACCAAGAAATTTGGATGTCGTTCTTATATGGTAAACGGCAGCTGACCTCTCCCCAATACCACCGTAAAGCTATTCATCACCATTAAACTTACTGATATGACTAGGTCTATAAGCCATCTGAAACCATGAAATTTGGACATCGTTAATGTAAGTTAAACCGCAGCGGCCTCTCCATGCCAAAGTAAAGCAACTGATTGCCATCAAACTTACTGATATGACTAAGTTTCTAAACCATCTGAAACCAAGGAATTTTAACTTCGTTTAGATATGGAAAACAGCAGCTGACCTCTCCCCTATACCAAAGTAGACCTACTCATCGCCATTAAACTTACTGATATGCTTAAGTCTCTAAGCCATCCGAAATCAAGGAAATTTGGACTTCATTTATATATGGTTGAAATCAAATTAATCAAGTAAAACCACAATATAACAGAGTAACTGTTAACAATAATATTCATCAAGCTCATACTAATCTATTGAGATGCCTCTAACCTAGACACCATAAACTTATAAAATTCTACAAGAAAACTGAAAGAAACTCATAATAAGCTAAGGTGCATTTTATGACCTTTTAGAGTCCAAAACTCATCAGGAAAGCACCAAAAACAACTCAAACATTCGAATCTACTCTCCAACGGATCGATCACGCCTCCAAAATCCAGTCTATAAACAAACATAAATACTCACTGATAATTTCAACTTAGAAATCGATAAAACACAGTAAACGGCAACTGACCAATAGTAAAGCTACTCCAATCGCCATTAAACTAACACAACAAGCCCTATTTCCAGTCCAAAGCATCAAAATGATCCAAAAACAACAAAATCAAATCCAAAATTCATGAAAAAAATCAGAAAATCTCTAGAATTTCATGTAATCCATCACAAGCTTAAAAAAATCAGTACGAAGTGGAATTGAAGCTGAAAACAACAAAATAAACAGTAGAGAAGCTTACTGAAAATCAGAAATGATTGAATTGAATTATGAGTCGGAAAGTGAAGAAAAACGGTGAAAAGGTTTTCTGGGGTAGGGGGGCGTACTTGGGGAGTGGGGGGTAGGTAGGAGGGAAGAAGAGGCAAAGGCGTTGGGCACTTGCGCTTCTTTTGTGCGAGAGTGTGTCAGATGAAAAACCACCACCTCAAATTTTGGAATTATATTATGCGACTCATTCACTTTAAATTATTTGTGCTTCTTTTAATAATAAAAATAGTAATTGGTTAATGCAATATTCAAAGCTTGAATTATTCAAAAATAGTGATCCTATATTTTTAAATATAAACGTCAGACTATGTACATTCGACTCCTTCTTATTTCGTAATAGACTAAAGCCTTTGAGGCATTAAAATAATATTGATATTGATAAGTCATTCACTTTTATGTGTCATATTTAAATTTTTAATACTTTCACGTGTCACATTTAAATTTTCGATATGTTTATTAAAATGATAAAGGGTAATTCCTATAAGTAAAAAAGTAGAAATGAATATAGAGAGTACAGATTATTCTTCCTCATTTATTTTTATTTATTTATTATACTAAAATAATATTCTATTTCTCATACTCAGGACTTATTTGATTGGAGAATAAGTTCATATCTAATTTAGTTATTCATTATTCGAATTGTTATTTTATTTTTAATATGAGATAAAAATAATGCTATAAATTTTGAAATAGTTAATTTTAAAATTAACTATTTTGCAAATTCCAATTAAATATGAGATAAAATTATTTTAAAATAAATTTTATAATTAGTTACCTTTTATTCGTCAAATTAAATGAGCTTTGAATTCTTAATTTTATAAACTAATGGATTAGCAATCCTCCACTTTAGTCCACTTAGTCATTTGTCCCAATTAAAAAAGATAATTATTACATTTTAACCACCTCATTTATAAATACATTAGTGACAATCTTCATATTTATATATTAAAAATAAAATAAATAAATTAATGACGACAAGAAATTATCAAATTATCCCCTGATGTACCAAAGTTGACATGTTGACCTGCTCCTTACTTTGACACTTACATCATCATTTATATATTAGTACTCTCTTCGTCTCATTTTGACTGATATTCTTTGACTGACTGAGAATAAAAGTAAAACTTTAAAGTTAAAGTCTTTTCAATTAAAGTAATATGATATTTTTCTAAAATCAACTAAAAAAGAAATAGTGTTGTATAAAATGAAATGACAAAAATAATAGATTTTCTAAAGCATAAATTCTTTTATATTTAAATGATAATATATTATTATTTATACATCTTTAAAAAGTGTGATAAATTGTTATTGGGCGAATAAAGATGTAAAGTGGTACATATTGATTATTATAATAAAATAATTAATGTGGGAATCGAGAAAAGCCATTGATTTATTGATTTAGAAATAAAAAAGTGTACGTGGCAACGACTAATGCGTAAAAGTATGAAACTCCTTGAATTCGTGAACAAACAATTAATGTGAAAATTCCATACTATTTTTAATTCCTTCACTTTAACTTCAACTATTGGACAAATGTTACCTCATTTGTCCTGGTCCCTCTGTTTATTTTTAACTTGACATAAAAATTAAAAAATATTATACTTTTTTATTTATTTTTACTTAATAATATTTTATCTTTTAAAATTAATTTGATTAAATTTTAAAATTAAATTAAAGTAATTGAATTTGATATTTAAAATCTAAAATTTAAGTCATTGAAAATTGTATAAAAAATACTATAGATTATAATCTTTCTCATATTAATATAATAAAAAATATATATTCTAAAATGTTGGTCAAAATTCATAGAGTTTGACCTAGATAAATGAAATATTGACAAGTAAAACTGAAAAAAGGGAGTAATAAATAATAAGAATAATTTTATCAAGTTATCCTTTGAGTATAATAAATATAATGTGTTCAAAAATATAATAGAAAAATGACTATAACTGATGATAAGGATAAATTAGAAACTAAGTGTAAAATTATCTCTTGATTTCATAAATTAGATAGGTATTGTTGAACATTCTAAAATAATATAGTGGACAAGTAAAGATGGAGGAGAGAGGTAAAATATGTGGTATTTTAGCTTATTTCACTCACATCAATAAAAAAAAAATAAGCACTTCCTCCATCCTTCAACAATATTTGTTCAATATTGATTTATCACATCGATAAAAAGCAATATATGATAAGAATAGTTTTACCAATTTACCCTTTGAATTTAATAAATATAATATCTTAAAAAATATAGTAGATAAATGACTATAATTAAAAATAAGGATAAATTAAGAACTAAATGTAAAATTATCTGTTAATTTCATAAATGAAAAAACATTGTTGGGCATATATTTTTAGTACTCTCTTTGTTCACCTTTAGTTATCAAAAGAACATTTAATTTGATTTTTCCTTTACTTGTCATTTTTGACAAATCAAAGCAGGACAATCTTTTTTTTTTCTTATTATACCATCAATTTATTGTTATTGAGTTAATGTCCTTGAACAATATAATGTGTAAATACATATGGGACCTTATCAATTAATAGAGGTAAAATGGTAAACGTAAGTGTGTAAAAAGTCAAAATTTAATAATTAAGAGTGAACCGAGGAAATATAGTAGATAAGTACAGATGAACAGATGATACAATATACTACGTACAAGTTAACTAAGTTATTTTTATTTATTAATAAATATTTTTTGAAAATAACATATTATTAAGAATCAAGAGTGCACATTTCAAATAATTATATATTAAAATTAAAACCTCCTGATAAATTAGTGACTAAAGATGTTATTAATCCTTCTTTAAAATATTATATCAAGACAAAACATAAACAAAATGATATAATTAATCGAGATTTGTATAATTGACTTAACTTTATTAATCTCTCATCATACATAATAATTTAATTTATTTCGATAAACATACTTTTAGTATTAAAAATTTATCTTACTTTTTATGAACAAAAAACAATAGTAATTTTTTTTTTACAACAAACAAGGCTCAATTGATTTTATTGATGACCTAAAAAAGTCAAAAATACTATTACATTGGTGGGCAAATTCTTATGGTAGTTAAAAATTTTAATTAAAAAAGTACTATCATATATTTATTAATTTAATATAAACATCGAGTAAATTAATATTAGTATATTTTCAATGAATTGTAGTGTCATTGTCACTATATATGTTGGGAAGTTTCTAAATTTTAATCTATAGCAAAATTTCTTGCCTTATTTACCAAACACATCATTGTCAGTCAAATTGTATAATTTTTTTATTCTTTACATACTTTAAAAGAATTTTCTTATCAAGAAAAAGTTCAAGAAAAAAAAAGAATTTTCAAAGAAGTTGATACTTTATTTGTTTGGGTATAACAAAATTCTGGAAACAGTCGCTTTATGTTTTTAAACATAGAGGTTAGGCTGCGTACATCCGACCCTCCCTCACCCCGCAATGAACGGGAGCCTTTTGAGGCACTGGGATACGTTGTTGTTGTTATAACAAAATTCTTTTCCTCTTATTTTAATTTTCAAATTTTGTGAGTTGATTTTTTAGATTTTTAATATTGAGCCTATTGTATTTTGAAAATTATGATTCATATCTATATTTGTTACTATTATAAGTACTATATTTATATTTTGGGTTAAAAATATTATGTTTAAATAAATTTGTGCGTAAAATAACTGGTTGGCTAGCTGTAAACCTAGGAAAGGATGAATTTTTTGTGATTTAAAATAAATCATAATTTTATAGATATTTGCGTTGTGAATAATTTCAACAAGATTAAAATAAAAAATTTAAGATAAATTATTTATAAATAAAAAATAGTGTACGCTTTATCTTTTTCATACTTTGTGAAATCGCATTGAGATGTGTTGGTGAAAGTAAATTTTTTTCTTTAAAATATTTTTTTTAAAAAAAAATATGACATATAATTTGAAACGAAGATACCAAAAGTAATATTTTTCATAAAAACGCCTTTTCAAAACCTTTATTTCAAAAAATTAAGTCAAAATTGAATATAAACACCTTAAGAGCTTAGAATATTCAAAAAAGAAAAAAAAAAGAATGGTCCCTTTTTGCTTCCTTAAAAGTTACTTATTAATTATATTAAACTCTACATATGATATTTTTAATATGTTTATGCAATCATGAATTTTTGTTTCCAAGTTTCACTTTTAAGTAGATTTAATGAAGTTCAAAAAGTCATTTTAATATTAAAGACAAGGAAAAATATAAAATAATTATTGAAGTCATAAAGATGATATCATGTTTCCATCAAGCTCGAATGGAGTCAAAAGTTTATTATTTTTTAGTTTTGGAATATGATGCAATAAAACAAAATAACTTTTTAAACTGTCTACGCTTCTTTCAATTGTGAAGTAGGAGTTAGTCAATGCAACTTTCGACGCTCATCATGGGTCATCCGAAAACAGTCGCGCTATGTTTTAAATATAGGGGTCAGATTGCATACATCCGACCCTCCTTTACCCCGCAATGGACGGGAATCTTTGAGCCATTGCGATAATGTTGTTGTTGTTATAAAGGTGATATCATATTAAAAGTATATTTTGTTCTTGCATAAAATATTTTTAATGTAATCTAGATAATAAAGTAATCAAGATTATTAGTTCCAAATATTTAGGATAATCTATAATAATAGGACGAACTAATCCACAAAATTTAAAAAAAAAAAAAGTAAATGTAGCCAACTTAATTGTGGTATTTTAGAATGGAGAACAATTATTTTAAACTTAGTAGGTGCCTTATTTTTCATGATTAAAATAAACTAATGTATCTAACCAATAATGTATCTAATGGAGTTAATGTATCTAAGGGCGGCTTATTTTAAAATTCTTTAATTAATGATACATGCCATGATAGAAATATAAACAATTACAGTATCATATAATTTGTACAATAATGGATATTAAAATTTCGAGCAAAGAGTATGATTTTGACAGTTAAAATATTAGTTAGCAGAAAACTATTTTTTTTTAAAAATGAATTTAACTTTTAGCATAAAACTCAATCTTAAAAATATTAAAATTAAAGTATACGATGCGGGTTTATGCGGCAGGGGACAAGGCGAGTCACAAATAAAATTTTTTGTTATACGGGGCGAGTTGAAGTCTTTGTGGATTTATGCGATTTTGCCCTGCAACCTCCCCGCTCTGTTTGTCATCTCTAGCTTTAAATTGCGCTTGGTTATTCAAGACTGGTAACAAAGTTGTGAAATGTCCAAAAGTTGTATTCCCGGTAAGCCCCAATATTTTAATATGATCCAAAATAAAGTACACTAAGGTGTTAGCTTAGTGGAGAGAGAGAAAAAAGAGACGACAAGTATTATATAGAATTAGTCGATTGGTGAGAGATGATAAGTATTATGTAGAATTAGTCGATGTGCGTATCAGCTGGCTTAGATATCAATTATGTTTGAAATTTTGGGTTTACAAATATTGCACATTTCTTTCGGCTTATAAGTCATAAGCCAAAAGTCGATGCAAATAAGCTCTAACATGATAATTTCCTAAAAGTCAAATTTGCAAATTTTTTAAAAATAGGAACAAAATGTAAATAAGGCCTAAAAATAGGCATTTTGCATAAATCTACCCATCTCATTTTTCTTGATAAGTGGACTTTAGTTTAAATTGGGTTAGTTTATCAAGACTGGTAACAAAGCTGTGGAATGTGCAAAAGATGAAACTTGAAAGCCCAACATTAAGTCCATTAAAGTATTGGACAAGTATTCCATATAGGCCCAAAATATTTTGCTATGATCCAAAAGCTATGACCCATTTTGAGCTTGGTTTGATTTGTGTTAAATTTGTTTTCTTGAGTAATATCGAATCAAATATACTACTCCTTCCGTCTCATATTAGTTATTCTCTTTGTCGAACAATAGCTATTCACTATTGACTTTGCATAGGGATTAAGAAACAATACATATAAGGGGCAATTTTATCAGATCACTCTTGAAATATAATAATAAAATGTCTTAAAAATATATCAAGAAAATTTCTATAATTAATAATAAAGGTAAATTAGAAACTAAGTGTAAAATTATCACTTGATTTCATAAAATGAACAAGTATTGTTGGACAACTATTTTTAACATAGTGGAAAAGATGGACAGAGAGAATATTCACATTACTATAAGTAGTTATCCTAAATTATTTTATAAATAGTAGTCCTGAATGAGTAAATTGAGAAATCTATTAAATGTACTCTCTCTGTTATATATTCCTTGGTCTCTGTTAACCTGACACACATTTTAATTATTTTTAACTAAACGTGTACTTTACCAAACTAATCTTATTAATGTTTTAGGACTCTAAAATTTGACTAATACTATTTTATGTAATTATTTAATATATAATATGAAAAAACTAATAAAATTCTTTGAATTTGCTAAAATGACCAAATAAAGTGAATAATCTCTATTTTTGATATAAGAAACGAGTAAAAATAAAACAGAGGGAATATATAAAATATTTGTTGGGAACATAACAACGATATTAATACTTGGTCCATCGATAGTATAGAATTCACTTAAGCTTAGTTGACTTTATGCATGAAGATTCGATTCTACTTGAGCATATATCTAAAATATAAATAAATTAAAACGGAGAGAATATTTTAAAAGCATTTTGAGAAAAGGGAGGAATAAATAGGACTACACTCCATTGGATGTTTGACTTCCCATAGAAAATAATGTCATCACAAAAAGAAAGACTTTAACACAAAGACATCCCCCACCTCACAAATTTTTAATGCAAAATGGTGTGGTTTGTCTACTTTTGGCACTTGTTAATTCAAAAATAGTAGGCATTTATTGAATTCAAAAAATAATTTTTTTATGAGATAATACTAAAATTTATATATATTTTATTTTTTTTAAATTCTACTTGTAAAATTTTATTGAAAATATTATTCTTCTAGTCAACATTTATTAAGTTATTAAAATAAAATATTGTTATGAAATATATTGCGTTGAAACTTTGAGTTTCAAGATATTATCATGGAGTACCTTGTAATTAAAAAAATGATTCTTATATTTTGTTTTTATCGTTGATTATTTTATTTTCTGCAAAAGAAAAATATAAATCTTTTATATTTGCTCCATTCTTAGAGGAAAAAACTTTATACTTTTATAAAATTGAAGTTTTCCTTTTTATAATAACATATACATTGTAATAATTTAAATAGTCTTATTTAAGAAGAGATTTTCGCTTCAATAGTTTTAATACTTTTTTTAATTAATAAACAAGAATAATAACATATTCAGTAAAATTCATCGGTGAAAAAAATAAAATATACGCAAATCTAATCACTGCCTCGCATATAAGTAACTGAACAAATTATATTGAAATATTATATCCTTTTATGTTTACTTTTTTGGTTTTATCATCGTTTAAGGTTTAGAATTATTGACTTTCACGTAACATATTGTTATTTCAATTCCAATAATGACTTTTTAAGAGGAAGATACCTATATTCCAAAAATTATTTTTAAATGAAGAAATGACTAATTGATATCAAACTCATAGCTTATGTATCTACTTATTCAGATTACACGTCAATTACAAGCAAGTAGAGGTGGAGGGAACACAGTGGGTCCACCAAAACAGAAATAATAGAGCAAATCCAAAGAAACCCCCCAACTCTTTTGCACAAAATCTTTTGTAGGGACCAATAATAGAATTGTTTTGGTACCAACTTTTAAATATCATAACGTGAAGAGAAAGAGACTCTTCTCATCAATCTCTCATATAATAATTTCTTTTATTTTTTTACAAATATTAATTTGAAAGCCAATGTTAGGTTTGATTGCATAAACATAAATAGTATTTCTTCAGTTGGTAGATATATTTAATAAAAACATAACCCCACACCAATGGGTCCACATCTGCCAACATTTTTATGGTTGACTCGTGACACCTATTTACAGCCTGGCTTCCACATCCACATATAATAATAAAAACAATAATTACGTCTTCGGATATTTTCTCAATCAGTTTGAGATTAATTTCACACTAGAAAATGAAGATTATAAATGTCAACCGGGTCCGGGTCGGGTCCGAATAATACAAGGTTAGGGATCCGGGAGACAATTTGGGGGAGATGAGCTAACAAAGAAGCTCCCACCAGTCTCCATTAGTAGAGTTCTATAATTAGCTGAACTAAGTTAGAGGTTCATAAATATTTACTTACTCTATATATGCATGCATTATATTTTACAGATAATAATCCAACCTTCTTCACAAATTGCCCCCCTTCAATGTGTGTCAGTTGATCTTAATCTCTTGGCTGCACGGATAAATTCTACCACCACTTGTACCTCGTCTACTCGCTGAAAAGATTTAAGATCGGAAGGATGCGTTAGGAGGAGGGGGGGGGGGATGAGAAAGATATGTGTAGTTATGCATAGCATGAAAATGAACCAGACCTGTGACGCAAAGTGTTGCTGAACAGCACTAAGCAGTTGTTCCTTTGTCGGGTTAGGGCTAATATGTGCCTGCATATACGCGAAACCTGTTACTATCTTGATCCAACATGTTTGATCATCAATGAAAATGATTCGTGCTGGTAGGAACTTACAAGATTGAAGTTTCGCCAGTACCTCCATAATGATCCAGTTCCTAGTTTTGCCAAGTTCAACCTCTGATGGTCCAAAAATGAAACAATTAAATGAAATTCACAGTCAGAATTGATGTCTAGATGTTCTGTAATACCACAACATCAACAAAAACTAGTTCAAACACTGGACAGAGACATATCTACTTTATGTGCTTACTGGTTGCAAATAGTTAGGTTCAACTTCTCTGCAATTGCCACGGTTCATTGTCTTTGTTGGTCCAGATAAAGCCCATGGCCTTGTATAGCGAACTCTAGGCTTGCTTACTTTTCTGTATACGACACCAGTAGCTTCCAAATACAAGGATTATAGCCAAATAAGAAACCTTTTTCAGAAATTAGATGAACTGATAAAACAAAGTTCATATAATGGAGACTAACCAAAGTGATGGTTTTCTTTTTCGCCAATGTCTGAACCACTGGTTGAGTCATCAAAGTCATAATCGTCGTCTTCTTCATCCCCCGTAGGAGGTTCTAGCACACTCAATGCATTTCTTTGTAGCTTGACTTCAACTCCATTTTTCAGGACCTTCAGATTTTTGAGACAACAAAGTTTAATAACTGATTCCACAAACAAACGGATAGCAGAATCACAAAAACAGATGAAGAAAACACAGATTTTAAATAGGCGACTTCACAACAGCAAGGTCTAAAGCTTAACTATTTGACTAATAGAAGTCATGTAGAGTTAAATTCACTTTGCTAGCATGTCCAGAGGAAATATTACCTATAAGTTAAAGAGAATACCCTTATAATCAGAAGCCAATTTAACGGTTAATTAGGAAAAGGCATTTGGGAGTGTTGGGGTGAAAGGAAAAAATAAACATGCACAATCAAAAAAGAATGGAGGACTCACCAGCCAATGCCAACCACCAAGTCCAACAGCCTTCTTGACAACTCCCTGCAACCCCAGCAAAACACTCTTGGTTCTATTGTTCCCCGTCACAATAACTTTCGTATGCCTTGGAAGTACAGACAGTTCCTCATCACCACTCTCTTCGCGGAAAGGTGATAACACCCGAGCAGGACATAATTGAGTTTCCAGCATTTTGCTTGTCTCAACAACTAATTAATCAATGATCCCAATGAAGATAGCAATAGAGATGACTAAATGAGCTACTGATATTCTGGAATCAAACTATAGAATCCTACATAGTGGATAATTCTTTCTCCCTTGCTCCTCCTCATTACAACCAGATCAAACTTCAACTTCCAGCACAGGACTAAATCCCAATTCAGATACCTTTCTAAAGAATCTCCAGTCCTAATAACACGATTCACCTCACAATCAAACGGCTTTGCTGACAGAGACTGAAATCCTTTTAAGTTTCAACAACCAGAATCATTCAAGCTAAGGAAAAAAAAGAGCAGAACTCCGAATCTCAAATGAAAATCCTGAAGAAGCAACTATCAAGAATGTTAAAAAGGTAGCCATTTTCATACAGCCATACACACTCAAAGGAGAGACACAAAAAGGGAGTGATATTTAAGATCTGATAGACTGACACGAAATTTCTTATGGAATGTTGATACTATGACCCAACAAGCCATTAAATTTCTGCAAGTCACGGATTCAGCATGAGTAATAAATGCAAGAATGCATGATCCATTAAAATCTACTGGTTATAAAAAAATTAAGATTAAGGCAATTTTAATTAAGCTTGATCTCTCCAATTCAATCAAAATTAGCAACAAAAATCGTACTTAGCTAAGATGGAGAATAGATCAAGATGAACTACTAGATATAAAACTTAAATATTTGCTAATCACAATTCTAGGGCTTTCAATTTGCTCGAAAGAAGGTACTAACATTAAAAAAGTCCATGAAAATGACAATTAAAACTGAGAAGAGCTCAGAATTGTTTATTGGATTTTTTCAATATATAAAGTATCAATCAGTGAAACTCAAACAAATGAGGGGTAGTAGAGAAAACTGCAAATCCAAAAAAGCTCATTGAATAATAGATCAAACAAACCAAAAATAAAGCAAGCAATCATGTTTACCAAAAAAAATTACACACAAAAACAAGGGGGAAAAACCACAAACCAGAAATAGTTGATGTGACCTAAAAAAAATCAATTTCCCAATGTAAAACTTCAAAAATAGTGACATTCAAGCAAGCAATCATTCAACAAATTCAGTAGATTCAAACAAAAAAAACTGCAAATCAAAAAAGAGCTCACAATCATTAATTTCAAAGTGAAAAAAGGGGAAAAACTCAAAAATTTGACATTCAACCAAGCAATCATGCTGAATCCGTTCAGCAAATTCAGCAGATTCGAACAAAAAAACTGCAAATTAGAGAAAAACTCAGAATCATTAAATTTCAAAGTGAAAAAAAATTATATCAATTTCCCAATGTAAAACTTCAAAAATTGACATTCATTCAAACCAATCAAACATGCTATTCACTAGATTCAAACAAACCAAAAAAGCAGCAGCAAATTATAGAAGAACTCACAATCATTATCAACTTCCAGTGTAAAACTTTAAAAAATTGACACTCAAAAACAAGCAATCATGCTGAAATTTCAACAAATTCACACAAAAAAACAAATTAGAGAAAAACTCAGAAATATCAATCAGTTTCAAGTTGAAAAGAGGACAAAAAAAGTTTTTTGCACATTGCGTAAAACACACAAAACAAAACAAACAGTAGAAGAAAAAAATCGAACACGTCAAATCCGTCAACAGCTTACGTTACCTCAGTTCGAATGAGAATACCAGTCAGTCAACAGTCGTTTCATAGTAATACCGATAAACAAATAGCAGATTCTGATTTAATCGTCAGATTCGAGTGAAATGCAATCTGATAGAACCGAAATTAACGGGTAATGTAGGGAGAGAAAGTGAAGTAGTTTTAGAGAGAGAAAGAGAGAACATAGAGTAAATGCTTCACAACTGCCATTGGAATGGAAACGACCTGCTTTCTTCTTCTTCTTCTCATAAAAAACAGAGGAGAGAGGAGAGAGAAGGGAGACCCACTTGTACGGTCACTTGGCTTTTTCTTCCTTATCTCTTTCTTCTTCTTTTTTTCTCGTTTTCATATATATGAACCGGCTTGGATAGTTAGCCGGCTCGGGTCTGAGTAGGTTGAGTGTTGAGCCGAGTTTTTTTCTGATTTAATGAACCCGGTTATGTGTACAAGGGAATCCGAGGCTTTTTTTGAAAGCGATGGGTCCTGGTTTGGAGCGGTTTTTTTAAATTGTCATAAAAAGGTACTGCAATCAAATTTAAAGGTAAATTTCATGAATTGATGATTAAATCATTTTTTTTAAAAAAAAATTGTCATGAAAAGGTACTGCAATCAAATAAACGTGAATTAGTAGATTGATGTATGATCTTATAATATAATAGGTTTTTAGGAGTAATTATATTTTTATATTTTATGTTATTATTATTTATTTTATATTTATTATTTTTATTATATTTATGTATTATCATTTGTTGTTCATTATTAGTCGTTTTTATTTTTTTCTTTTTTTTCTCTTTTTTTATGTCATATCTAGTTTTTTTTGCTTATTTAACTTGATTTTTAGATAAAGATTTTTCAAAAATAATTTTTTTATCTCTATGAGACAATGATAAGATGTGAATATATTTTGTTCTCTCCAGACCCTACTTTACTGGATATGCTATTATTGTAGATGATGATTAAATCAACTTTTTTTAAGGTAGATCATCAACTAGTTAAGAATTTTTATATTTAGAAGATATAATATGTGCGCCGAGATGGATGTATTTTATACATACATTTGGAATTTTAAAAGGAGGAAATATATTTGGAATAAGATGTATAATAGACTTTATAATTGATAAGATGAGTGAAGTAAAGTTGAGATAATTTAACATGTGAAGAGAAGATGTGATAAAAAAAAACTTAATATTTAGGTACAAAAAAAGATAGAGCTAAATCAAAAAATATTAAAGAAAAGTAACTAGATCGATAAAATATAATATAATTCAACTTAGAAGATAACTTCAAAAATAAAATTATACAAGTCGCAAATTAAAAATATTCGATTTATAGTAAGCAAAGTGTTGTTTTGCTTTTTTGATAAGGATAAGACTTGGTAATCTAAAGTACCATGGTTGTCATAGTATTTAGCCCTATATATTCACGTACTTTCTTATCATTTTTTTCATAATTATTTTAATTTTATTGTACTTAAATTTAGAATTATTTAAAAAAAACTTTTTTTATTTTTATAAAGTATAAATAAATTATATGTATATTATATTTTTTTAATTCACACTTTTAAATTAAATTAATTAAAATAATCAATTAATCAAATATAAATTTAAATCATAATAAACTTTTATCTTATTTCACAAAATATATCGTACCAAATAATATGAAATTTAAAGAATTAATAATATCAAAATAATAGAGTTACATTTATTATATGAGAGGACACATAAGAAGAGAAGAACCACACAAATACTTCAAATATAACCTACCAAATATTCTCTTCGTCCCAAGATTTGAAAGTGATTTATAATTTTCTAAGATTGGTTTCATCATGTGAAAAAAATAACAATTTAAAATTATGAAATGAAGTTAAAATTTTGTTTAAATATTTAAAGTATAATATTTACTTCTAAACATAAAATTTCTATAAATTATAACTCTTCGTACAATCTTATCAAAATAAGTATTATTATTATTTGGTTGACTGTTATGTATTATTTTCATTGTTTAGTTTCCAAAGCGAGCACTAGTATAAAGAAGAAATGAATATGATCCTCTAGAATTAGATCTTGAAGGGGATATTACAACTATTCTATCTGGTGGGGGTGTCGATACGACTTATGATGGACATTTGATTATTCTAAATCGAGATTGTGATTTTTACATCGTCAAACTGTCAACACTCCTTCTTTAGTTCAATTTGTAGTCAATATAAAGTTCATAATAAAAATATTTTACACTTTTATAATGCTCTCTAACAATATAATATTTATCGGTTGAATTTTGATTCAATTTTACTTCTTTAATGAATTAAAATTCGATCAATATACGCTGCATTTTCTATCTCTTCTAATAGAAAGACTTAATTTTTCAAATTCAAATTAGTCAAACCTCAAAATGAATATTGAATTAAGAAAAAATAATTATGAAGACAAACAACTTGCCTATCAAATACTCCCTCTATCCCATTTTATGTCTTCGTTTTTGAAAGATATCACTTCATTATAATTAAAAATATGTTAACGTGAAAATTTTATTTTTATATCTAGTTAAAATGATTAACAACTGACAAGCATATAAATATCTCAAAATTATTTTAGACAATAAATTTAAAATTATTTTATATTTTTTTAAAATATTATTTTAAATTAAACAATACCACATAAAATAAATAGATAAAATATTATACCACCTTGTCTGGCACATCTCCGGCAACTGCAACAATGATCGATATTCACCAAATAACATCATTTTTATTTTTACCAAGTGCATAAAGGTAATTTCACAAGTCCAAGCTCATAACCGAGTGAGCCGAGCCGGTTTAAAAACGAAAAAAGCGAGGGAAAATATATTGGAACGTACACGTGTCAGTAGAAATACAGCTGTCGGATCGTACCCAACAAAAACCAAAAGTATATATCGTTTGTACCTTAAGTCACAACTGTTTGTACCCTTATTGTTTTCAAAAATTCTATTAATTATATTGAATATATACATTTCAAATCCGCTCTTTTTTCGAGGCAGCTGGAGAGCACAAATTATTTTTTGGACAAAATTTGGAAAAACAGAAAAAAGAGAGAAAACATGCACTTCAAGTGGGACCCACAAAGATCCACGTCATTATATAAAAAAGAAATGGGCCCCACGCAATAAGAAGAACAACATGCTCGGTAAAATCCTTATGATCAAGGACGGAGCTATTCTTTTGTTAGAGAATTTATTTGAATCCCTTTGATGAACATTATATATGTATAATAAATATTAAATTTTCTTTGATTAGTTTGTGTGATTTATTTTTCAGATTTTAAACTTTTTTATTGACAATCATGATTCTGCTACTGCCTACAAATTCTTGAAGGAATAACATAGAGTGTACATGGATTATATTGCGAGATAGAATAATTATTTGTATCCCTTTATATTCTTTAGTGATAATTCTGATTCCATTATTGTCTACAATAAATTCTTAAAGAAACAACATTGAGGGTAAGTTATTTGTATCCCTTTATATTCTTAAGTTATTTGTATTCCTTTATATTCTTTTAACAGATTTTTGAAAGATGTATTCCTCGTCCTCATAGTCTACACTAATAATAACGATAACTTATTCATTAAAATTCAAAGTCTTATGAAGATAGAACACTTTACCCATATATGTGGAGATAATATGATCATTTTTGTCTACCTATATTTTTTTGTTATTTTTATATGAGATGAAACGTCTAAGGATAAAATCAAATTAGTTTTCGAAAATGGACACATCTCTCCTCGCCTTCGTCTCCATGATCTTAAGAAGTGGGACCCACTGAGAGTAAATAAAAGTGGGGACCACAACCCACATGCTCTGCAATTACTTTTTTGTGTCGTTTAGTCGTAATATGGGTAGTGATTCGTATTGATTTTTATTTTTTTTTTTGTATTTTATTTTTATGGTATTTTTTATTTATTTGGTCATGCTTTTGTACACTAGTTTAATTTGTGTTCTTTTTTAATATTGTATAATGTTTGACTTCTAACACACGTACAATATATAATACATATATTTACGACATTTAATGAAAATTTTGTTATTATTACTATACATAGATAGTAGGAGTTGAACTTAAAAAAGAAGTGTGATATTTAGGGTAATAATAATGGAGTGGGTATGAGGCGGATTTGGAACTATATCGGATGGGATAAATTTAAAATTACGTGGAGTGTAGCAATGTGGGACGGGTTGTGATTTTAAAGAATTAAATAGGAATTCAAAAAAAAATTAATTTTTTCTACTTAATAAAAATTAAAGATATAATTTTTTTATATTAAATATTGACTTTAATTTTATTTTTTAAAAATTTAAACAAGACATGTTTAGTAAATTGTTAATTGTTGAAATATTAATTAAAAACTTTTAATTAATAATTAAAAAATAATTATTAAAATGTCAACTAAAAATAGTTAATTAATTATTAAATGTTAATCAGTGAAAAATTAAAAAAAAATAATTTTTTATGTTTCAAATTAAATTTATTTAAAAAATAAAAAAACTTAAAAATTTAAACAATGTGAGTTTCTTCGGAGTGTATCTATGTGGAGAAGGACAAAATGATTTGAAAATTAAAAAAATCATCATATAAAATTAAATAAATTATTTAAAAAATTTATAAATTGAACTCAACCCGCTATTGTCATCCCTAAATGGAGTTAATGGTTAAAGCAACAGTCATGACGTACCACCTTATTTATTTTTTTGTTATTTTTTTCCAAAAATATAGAGAAAGATTCTTCAATAACTTTTTTCACTTTCTCGGAAACTGAAACAAAATAAAGTTTGGAATCCAAATCAAATTTTTAGATTATATAAAAAGAAAATTTTATCAAGAACACACACAATGAAAATAATTCAAGGTAAGGTAATAATTAAACTCGATTAATTATCCAGAATTTTTATATACACATACAAACGAGGAAATGATCTTCTATAACTACTTACAATTTAATTTTTTTTTAAAAAATATATTTTTAATTTATTTCGTGTATATCAATTTATATAAACTAAGAACAAAAAGAGAAATAATATAATACATACAAGATTACAAGTAGTTTACTAATATTATTTTCTTATAAGTTGTCATTTTTAATTATTTTGATTTGATTCATTTATCGACGATATTTTGAATAGTAGACATAAGATATATATATACTTTACTCTCTTTAGATTTCACTATATGAGGCTTCACTAAGTATATATTGTTGTTGTTGTTTACTTGTTATTATTGTTTAGCTCATCAAACTAACTTTTGAATAGAATTACGTAATCTTCTTTTATTGACTCGATTCATTTTAATTTGGCTCATATTGTTCATTTGACTCCGAAATTAATTGCCCTTTTTTTTCAAGCTTCGAGATTCTACTTATTCAAATATATTTTAATTTATGTGAAGAGGGAAATTTCATTTGGCTTTTGTTTTACTCCATATTTTCAAAAGTTCAACTTAGAGAGGGAAAAGAATTTTGAATGATTGGCAACCTTTAAAAAATTCATGAAATGTTTTGCTTTATTTGAGTGTAAAACAAGTAGACATATTGGTAGGAATACTTTAAAATAAAAATAATAAATTCAATATAATTTTACCTGTTAGTTAGTAAAATTATTGGTAAAATGTAATTAAATAAAAATAGTTGTACGTAGTTTTACCTGATAATTGATAAAATTATGGATAACTTACATAAATTTCATATTGAAGTAAAGAAATTTCAATTTATCATAACCTTTTTCATATTTACAAAAATCTCATAAAAAGACCATTATGCGAATACACTGTCATTTTTCAAATACACAATGCCATACATGATTCATAAGTCATGATTCATTGTTGATGCAGTAAATCAAACATGTGTTAACTATTTTATTGTAAAGAATCATATTATATGATCCATTGTTATATAAATTGTGCAGATACAGTGGCCACTATGCGGATACACTGACACTCATACATGATTTATAAGTTATGATTCATTGTAATCAATATTTGATGTAGTGAATCAGTCATGTGTTAAACTATTTTATTGTAATGAATAATATTGTATGATCCATTGTTATACAAATTTATATAAGTTGTCTGATGAATTGAATCAAGCATATGGTATATATGATATATCTTGATTCATTTTTGTGAAACAACGAATCATATTGTATGATCCATTATTATACAAACCTATATAAGTTGTCTGATGAATTGAATCAAACACGTGGTGTATCGTATATCTTGATTCATTTTTATGAAAACTTATTTATATTCAATGCAGAGTATCATAACACATGATACATCATTATTGCGTGATTTTTGGTTATATAAATCTGAAAACCAAAACAGATAAACAAATAATTATAGAGACTAAATTATACTTCAAATGCAGCCACAATTGACGAATATCATCAGGACTCATTTGTGAAACTTCAATTAAAATCACAACCATTACAAGAATCAAACATAGAGTCAACAAAAGCGAGATCTGAACTCCTACTGGTTCACCACAACTCCAACAGATTCGGCAGCCTCCTACTCTGCTGTATCTGAACTTCGACTGACTCTTCTTCTTGAGTGTCGACGGCTCCATCCATGGCGGCGGTGAGAGAGAGAGAGAGGATAAGTTAGAGAGAGAGAGGGGATAAGTTAACCTACCTTTTGATTTTGAAATTTGAAATTGATAGATAGAGGGAGAATGTGCCGCTTGGATTGCAGAGAAGTTAGACATTTTTTGAATCAGTTTGGCTTGATTCTCGTCGAAGAAAAAGGATCTTGTGAGAAAGGGAATGAGTGTATCAGACATGTGGAGCGAAGGTAGGAAAAATTTTTTTTAGTAATTTGTAAAAAAGGCAGGGAATATTTGAAAATATTTCAATATAATACGGGATTTTTGTAATTTTTCCTAAAATTCATGTGACCAGGAGAGGTCACAAGTTTAAGTCTTAAAAATAACCTCTAACAGAAATATAAGGTAAGACTGCATACAATAGACCTATGTGGTTGGAGCTTTCCCTAGACCCTATGCATAGCGAGAATTTTCTACCAGGTAAGGTTGCGTACAATAAACCCTTGTAGTTGAGCCCTTTCTCAGATCCTGCACATAGCTAGAGATTTAGTACACCAAACTTGCTCTTAATTTTACCTCCATCTTTATAAAATAAAAAGACTATTTTTAGTAATTATTTTTATTTTTAAGTCAAATTTAAGATCGATAATGTAAACGAAATAGCCACACATAAGTTGAGTTATATATTATTGGTAGAAACACTACCTATAAAATGGTCCCAGCAGGAGTTAGAGAAGGGACACTTGGATTTTTGTAGTGGCATGGATAGTTAATTAAAAAACTAACCAAACCAACATACTATAAATATATAACATGGTGTCAGTTGATTGCTCAAAAAAAATTCAAATTAAATAACCAAAAAAAAAGGTAACATTTATTGTGACCTTTTATTAATTACCATAAATAAATATCCAATAGGAATAAGAAGCAAGTCATTTTCAATCCATCTCAAAGATTTGGTATCATTGCTTATACATAAAATACATTTGGTTAAAATTTGACCCATGAATAAGGGGAAAAAGATCTCTTTGATAGGTAAAATTTTAGAATAAAATATAAAATTATTTTAATTCATTTTTTTATTAAACTTTTTATTCCAAAATTAGTAATTCTAAAATTATTTTAGCATAACTATATGTCATTTCATACTTAAGATGGGATAATAATTCATTGATTAATAAAGACGTTTGTCTCCTAAGATCTTCTTCCAATTTTTTAAAAGTAAAGCCTAAAATTGTTGATAAGAGTTTTGTCCAAATTTATCTAATGTAAAATGAAATACTCTTTTTATATTATATCTTGTATATGCTATTTTTTTTATGTCAGCTTAATAAAATTGATGTCTTAAAGCCAACTTTAATAAAAAGTCTCAAAGATATTCAATAAAACTAGCTTCTATGTGTGTTGCACGTGCATCTCCTAAGCATTACATTCCCCCTTTTCTCATTTATGGTTCTGACAAGGACAACCAAAGGTAAAGTCGAGGTTAGGTGGCTCGACTCCTATCCTATCGTCGGGTCTAGACATGGTCTAACTATAGAAATTCACTTTTTTATTTTGAGTGCAGAATGATGCTTTGTGGCTATTGTGGGTCTTCAAAAGGAATCAGGAATAGGAAAAAAACATCACCATGTATATTTGATAGATTATCTTGGAGCTGAGCAGTGTCTACATAAGTTCGTTGAGATGTTTACATAGATTTATGATTCTTTTTAAAATCAACGAAATCCTAATCTCACAACAAAAAGAAAAGGAGACATGACAAAATTGTTCCATTAGTCATTCTTTTAGCAAATAATAATTTTTTTTAAAGAAAAAAATAGATATACTAAAGATTAAAAATGATAAATAAAAAAAAAATGACCACTTTTGAAGTCTAAAAATTTGAAAGGCCTAAAGCAACCCTTGCCTTCATCTACTTTCACTTTCTTTCTTCCCGCTTTCATTTTGAAATTACACTTGAGAGAAACAGCACATGAAAGATCAAAAAGGAAAAACTGTTCACTAATTAATTTTACACCATGGTATTAAATTTTGAAATTTTCATTTACAATATGACATTAAAGGCAAAAATGTTTGGAGATGAGGTTTCAATAAGAGGATTTTTCAAAAACAACAACAATAACATACCCAGTGGAATTCCATAAGTGAGGTTTGGGGAGGATAGAATGTACATAGACCTTACTACTATCTCATAGAAGTAGAGAGGTTATTTCCTAGAAACCCTCGTCTCAAAAACCCATAAACAGAATAAACTAGATATGATAAAAAGTAAAAGAAAGGGAACATCAAAAAACGACTAATAACCAAAAACACGTGACAATACGTAAATATGATACAATTAACACATAAATAACAAGTAATGACAATACATGTTATAAAGTACCACTACTCCTTTACCCTACTATACCTCAAGACTAGATAACCACCTAACTCTACCAACCAATTAGCCTACTATTCTAATTCGCGACCTCCACTTCTTTCTATCTAGGGTCATGTCCTCAGTGAGATCATGTTCCGCCATATCATGTCTGATTACCTCCCCCCAGTATTTCTTCGATCTACCTCTACCCCTCAGTGTAGCTCCTAAAACCAACCTCTCACACCTCCTAACAGAAGCATCGGTACTCCTTCTTTGCACAGGTCCAAACCATCGCAGTCTCACTTCCTTCATCTTATCAGCCACCGAAGCCACTTCTAGCTTCTCCCAAATGGTCTCATTCCTAATCATGTCACTCCTGATATGACCACACATCCGTCTCAGCATCCTCATCTCTGTAACATACATCTTCTGAACATGTGTATTTTTGATTGGCTAACACTCCATCCCATACAGCAAAGATGGTTTAACCATCAATCTGTAAAACTTACCTTTGAATTTAGGTGGTATCTTCTTATCACACAATACTCCAGATGTGAGCCTCTATTTAGTCCATGCTGCCCAATACGATGTGTGATATCATCATCGATATCGCCACTATTCTAGATGATAATTATTGTGGTACTGTTGGATAATGAAGATAATTATAATTCCTGTGCGACTAGTGGTTAATAGTACTAGTGATGTTGCTAAGGATGGTAGCTGTTATTGGTGGGACACAGTTGATAGTGATGGATGACAACGATAATAGTTCATAATGATGACGATTATGATAAAATCATTGATGATGGCAAAACTTTGAATAAATTAAATTAATAAAATATTATTTTTATAAAAAAAATTTAAATAGATATTTTAATGATTTAAAATTTTATTACAATCTTACTCATTCAGATTCATTAAGTTGTTGAAACATAAACAAAGCACGCTTAATGATTAAGGTTTAGATGTAAAAAATAAATAAGCTTAATAATTAAGATTTAATAATTTAAATTAGATTTTTTTTTAACGTAGACAAATGAGATCTTAGTCTTCTTTTTTTCAAAAGAAAAAATTATTTAACTATATGTAGTATAAATGTATTTCCCAATGATCGTTCTACATTATTCCTACTCATCATCTGACTATTTGACTGGAGTTACGTCAAGAGTGTAATCATTTGGGGTGCATTTGGTACCAGAGAAATATTTTTTTCAAATTCCTTTTTTGAAAAAAGTAAGTTTGTTTTTCATTTAATTTTAGGTTTTGTATTATTTATGCTATCATTTAATGCACTAAAGAACCTGAATCATGTTCGCCTACAAGAAGTAAAGAAGGGGGAATGTAATCAACAATACAAGAAATTTTATAATAAAATTTTTTTTAGCTCAAAGAAATACAAAATTGCTATTTATGCATAGTGTCGTAAGATTGAACTGAAATTTCCATCAAAAAGAATGTGCAAGACTCGAGTAGAACTCTATAATCGGAGGGACTAACTCCTTAATTACTTCCTTTCCTAGTTGCGACCTCTAATTTTCATAGCCTTATGAAACGGACCTGGAGCCAGGTGCGCATCCGCAGCGCCCCTCCGGCGCTCGAGGCGTCCCATACCACCCCGGACTGGCTCGAACGTACATTGCGCCAGCTGGTTTCGCCCTGCCATGGGCTCATCAGGGAAGCGGCAATAGCTTCCAACCAGTTGTGCCCGTCGTATGCTTCAGCTCCCTTCATAGTTATGTCCAAGACAAGCGGCAAGTTCCCCAAACTTAATCGGATCGGCATGCCTGAACTCGGCCAAGCCAATACGCAATTAGGGCAGAACGCCTTATTGCTAGAGTCACCTGCGGTGCGTACGCTTCGTGGTTACGCCTCTAGGGCCGTAACACTTAGCAACTCAAAAACCAACGTCTAGTAAAATGAAAAAATAATACACGAACAAAGAATCATTAAAAAACTATAATAGCAGCTTCCTCAGGACCATGTTCTCTTATTTGATAGTGGACTCTTACAAATTAAGGCATTACTCAGAAAGATAACTATCGGCAGAAAATAAATCTTAATTTATTAATAATAACATCAACTATGATATGATCGAAATCTTCATCTTCAACTCATTGAAATTTGGTTAAGAAATCCAATCCCAATTGGACTTGATTCATTTGTGTCGATCATCAAATTCAACTTAGATCAACAATCTATGATATATCGTTCGTAGATATCTATATGATGCCATTTCTGTTCTTACATTCAAAAATTAAAACCTTCAATTGGACGAATGGTCCTTAAACTCTTTGATCAAAGTCTCCAGAAAACAGTAAGATGATTCCCCTTCTAACAAGGCCCTCCTGCTTTTCTCTTTCAGTTCTTCCATTTTCTTTCTGATACCATTCTTCTCCTCTGTACTATCCAACATCAGTCGCCTTATCGCATTCTTTATCTCCTCTGCTTTGACCAAAACCAGACTCTCACTCCGATACTACATCTTTATATCCACAGCTATCTCCAAATCAACCACCAACTCGAAAGCGTTTACTTGTTGCTCTGCATACATGGGCC
>JAOTQJ010000102.1:23660465-23678258 GCA_025642045.1 Solanum sejunctum
AAAAACAATTAAGAAGAAACATCTGCATGATTAGCTGGTATTACGTTTCTGCAAACCAAATTGTTACCATGCAATGCTATATCAACTAGGGGTAAGATATCAAAAGAAACAAGCTAGGGCAGCAAGGAAACTAATTCAAAAACAATTAAGAAGAAACATCTGCATGATTAGCTGGTATTACGTTTCTGCAAACCAAATTGTTACCATGCAATGCAATATCAACTAGGGGGAGATGACAAATGGGAAAATTTTAAATTGAACCCTAAATATGATACAACAATAACAACATACCAACATACCAAGTGGAATCCCACAAGTGCGGTCTGGGGAGTTAGAGTGTACACAGACCTTACCACTACCTCATAGAGGTAGAAAAGTTGTTTCCTGGGAACCCTCGTCTCAAAAACCCATAAACAGAATAAACTAGATATGGAAAAACTGAAAGGAAAAGAAAAGGAAAAACAGAAAGAACGACTAGTAACCCTAAATATGATACATAAATGCAAATAATTTGAACATCCAACTCAAAACCATAAGAGAAAGATAAAGTAGCTAAAAATCTTTTTTTATAACCAGAAGTGGCTGAAGACCTTTATAAACCCCTTTTGAATCCCTAACAAAATCCACATGGACAAATACACCTCAAAAGAACAAGTTAACTAAAAACATTATTTTAAACCTATAATATGGTAGGAATAGCAGGCAGTAGGTGGCGCAGGACAGTCATAGTCATGTCAAATTCAAACTGCACTGGTTGGACAACAGCCGGATAAATGTTGGACAACCCAAAAAGTTGGGACTAGCCAGCAGTAGGTTGTGCAGTGCAGTCATAGTCATGTCAAATTCAAACTGCACAGGTTGGACAACAGCTGGGTAAATGTTGGACAATCCAAAAAGTTCTTACTTCTTTATTACTTAAAATTCAGACTGTTCCAAGACATTATGTCCTACTCCTGTTGGAAAAGCTTTTCGTATTGAAAGAGGGAGGGATAAACAAGGTCCTTCAAATGAAGGAAGAGAAATTGTTCTAGCCCCAAGGATCGTGCAACACATTAAGAGCTGGAGGGTCAACTATCACCTATAGGACCAACGTTCTGAACCTCTCAGATGTGACATTAGGTGAACTATTCGATCCGCCTAAACTTGCTTGACAGAGTTATCTAACATCTGTGTTGGTTGAAGCAGATATTGATAGATTAGGTGAAGGTGATCTTCGCTCAAACAGGTATGAACACTACTGTTATCCAAAGAATAAAAAAGATGGAAGAAAAATACTACAAGACAGAACCTTTCATTCCTTATTCATCATATCTTTATTTAACTGCCTTGTTACAACCTATCTTAAATTGAAAGAAATGAGTTCATATCTTATGAAGAAAATAAGTTTCACGATGGTTCAGTATCTGGGAGCTCCTAGATGTAACTTCATCTGGTCCAAGGCTTATCACAAGGTCCAAGGTCTCTTCTCAGTAGATTATAATAAAACAATGAGTATCTTTAAAAAGAATATGTAATCTTATATGTTCCATGTCCCACTGTTTTTTTTTAAAGATTTTCATGCTTTTGGGTCTACGTCCAATTACTCGGCATCACTACCCAGTACCCTCAATATAATAAACAAAAGCAGAGGAACTAATTAAAATTTCTGATAAAGAAGAGGAGCTACTCAATTGAATAGCGAAAATATTTATGGCCTATGGAAAAGCAATAAGGGTATGCAGAGGGATTGAATCATATTGAAAAGCCTCTTCGATCTCAAATCTCATTGAAGACCAGGTAAAGGAGTATCATGAACCTTCGATGATTTGAGACTCATTGCATTACATCAGTCAAAGATAGAAAGATTACTGAATACTTCTAAATTCTTAATCATACGTATATGACAGACAAGTGAGGAGTCTAGATAAATGATGAAAGATAAAGCTTTTACTGTTGTATCCATACAGGTCAAGATTGACATAGAATGAACAAATCAGCAGGTTATGAGAAGAATAAAACCGCAACATTTACATAAGACAAATGATTAAAGATGAATTTCATTACAGAAATACCTTCACAAATGTATTTACGGCAAGAATAGCAAGATCAGGTTGGCTTTTAGCATAATTGATAAGATACAAATATACAAGCTTCTTCAACTCCAAATTCTCTGTTTGCATGCAATTAACAACATCTGTGAAGAGTGAAGAAACATCTTTCCCAACTGTCATAGCAGCAATGACCTTTTTGACAGCATCTTTTCTCTTGTCCTGCATTTCATACAGATACATAAGCAGCTACAAAATTTCCAAAAATAAGGAGGAATGGCAAGGCTGCAATGAAAAGCCTCGTGACCTGAAACACAACTTAGCCACAATTGAGTGATGTCATAATTCAATTGAGTAAAATTTAACACCAAAAACATTGAGTTCATTGTAATAGCCACAGTTTTCAACTACATATGTCTATAATGACCAGAAGCAACTAGTTTTAAAAATGATAAGGTACGCACATATACAGAGACAGAAGGAATACTTCACCAAATAAACAGACAATCTAGTCTGTACGATTATTTCATCAGCAAAAAACTGTGATTTCAACCTAACCCATAAGGATCATGCCAATAATGGAACTGCATTCAGATGTCCGCAAATTTTCTAGCTAAAATAGTATTCGATAACAATTTCAGTTACATCCCCCGCAACTGATTTTCACAAGCATATAAACTAAAATACAGTATCAATAAGACCGTGAAACTAAATATAAAATCACTGATAAAATTATTCAACCAAATCAACCCGCCTAAATTATTGATATCAACCAAACAAATGAAGATTCGCCAGACTCCTTCAACAAATCAAATTTCAACCATAAGCAATACCTCTTTTTACCAAATAAGATTTTCAGTCCCCAATTTCATACACATCCCACTGAACATGCAGCAATTTAAATAGGTCATCAAAACTAAATGCAAACCCTGATTAAGAGCATAGTTCACAAATGAGATCACTTGAACAGATGAAGACTTGTGAGACTCTTTCGACATATTATCATTATGCAAGCTGAGTAGTATCATTCCTGATTAAGCATAATTATCCAATTTCACAAACTATTCTTTTTGATAACCATTTCAGTAACTTCTCCCAATTCCATAAGGAACACAGAGAGAGTGCAGCAAATTCCAATAGACCTTAAAACTACACATAAAAAATTAAAACCCTGAACAAGCATAAATTCACATCCAGTAAATCAACCATCTAAAATTGCCGAGATCAACCAAGCAAATTGGTACTTATGAGGCTCCTTCAACAGATCAAATCGTGAAACTAAATATAAATCCTGATTAAACGTGACTCGTCGGACTCGGCAGCTATACTACTCGATAAAGGACCAATAACTTCGCCAATTTCATAAACATATGGAGAACATGCACTATATTTCAATAGGACCTCAAAACAAAACATAAATTCACGTCCATAAAATCAAATATATTTAAATATTGGGATCAGACCAAACAAACGATGACTAATAGAGATTTCTAGCACAAATCAAATGCGAAAACTGGCCAGATCTGACCACGGTTATACCAAATCACCATTCAAAGTGACAAAGTAAAAATCATAGATTTCATTAAATCAAACCAATGCAAAGCTAATAAATGCTGAAAATTCGAGTTTTCTCGCCGGTTCGACGTGAATAGAATAACTTCAATAGGAGAGCTTTTGTGACCTTGTACTGAGAATTGAGTTCTTCTTTGAGCTCAGGGATTTCTCCCTTCTTCGTAGTGGAGAAATACTTTGAATCGTGACCGCTCATCTCTTTGATTGGAATCGGACAGTCGGCGAAGCTGCCGGTGGAGAGAACACAGCACGGGGAGAAAGAGAGAAAGCGTGAAACGGAATGGTTGTCAAAATTAAAAGCAAGAAAATGTGGTATTGAACCGGTGGCTGAATCGAACCAGTGCTAAACCGGGAGAATTTTCTACGTACGAGTCAATTACAAATAGAAATAGTAATTTTGAAATTAAAATAATATAATACAAATATATATTATATGTTTGTCTAGTTACATAATTTATTTAATTAATGTGTGAATTGGAAAATATAAGGAATCAAGTAAAGAGAAAATGAAAGTCATTGCTCCCCAATTGATAGAATAAAAGAAAATTTTTATCCTTATTTAGAAAACACTCCTTATATTTCTTAAAGGGTCAACTAGAAGGTACTTTTCGCATCGCTGCTGCTTGACTTCAAGATGTCAACGGTCAAGTAGAAGGTACTTTTCGCATCGTCACCGACACTTGACTTCAAGATGTCATTAACAGATGAGGTTGTTATGAACAACTTAGTTTGCACTTATTATTGATTATAAATAAAGAAGTTTTCTCTCAATTCTTCATATTGAATTTTTCGTATCTTATGCATACATTTTCTCAAAATAAATTACAGTCTTTGTGCAGATGTTGTTGGTGTTTTTTGAGTTCAACAAAGTTATTGAAGTTTGAGGTATCGCTAATTTTCTTTAACATTTATCAGTCTTATCCTACAAAAAAATAATCAATAACTTTGGATACAATGAGGGATTAAATTTCTTAATAAAACACAATAAATTTTGTTGAATATTTTCTGAATTACTATTTGAATAGAGAATTCTACACCGATATTCATACTTAAACCCACCACTTTACTTTTCCTTTTTTTTTTCTTTTGTTTCAAAATTTTCACATGAGTCATTCATCTCAATTCCAATGCACACCTTCAATTCTCTTTTTTTTTTCTTTTCAACCAATGTCATAGTATGATGAATTATTCGAAAAGAAATAAAGAAATTTGTATAAAAAAGAGTCGATCAAATTTCATGCACATTATTAATTATGAAAAAAAATTCATAATCTGAACGAACTCAAAACACATTTTGAAGATATGCACATATATATTAAAATGATGGTAATAAATAAAAAAAAATATATGAAAATACTTTAGAACACCCGATGAAAAAGCAGAGCATCAGGAATACTATGGGCATTATTAATTGGTTGATTTTTTTGAATTTTGGATTGATGTCATCATCTTGGTTATAAAATTTTGATTTTCTTATTCATTTTTCATTGAGTTAGTGATTTTTGTATTTTTCTTAATTCATTTTTCATTGTATTGTTTTTTTTTTTTTTTTTATGGTGGGGTGTTAGTGTTGATTCTTGGGTAATAATTATTCATTTTTCTTATTCAGAATATATAATTTTTTTTTTGTTTAGATTATGTTAATGAAATTTTCATATTAAAATGGTATTTGGATGAGCTTATAAGATCTTTTTAGTTTTTGAAAGTGTTTGACGAATTTTAAAATGACTTAAAATAAGTTACAAATTTATATATATAATAAAGGAGAGTAGTTTGCAAGGATAAGCCAAGTGGCAAGCTATTGAAAAACCATTTGTTCATTTTAAGACAAAGTTAATAGATATGATAATAAATTATTTGAATTAAATGATAAAATATATTTGAATTTAAAAATACATAAGATTTTTAAAAACATAGAAAATATTTTTATTAGCTTAAATGTAGAAACTTATTGATAGAAAAATTCTAAATAAATTCTTACTATTTCATAAACTTATAATATTCAAATATTTTTAAATAAATGAAATATATTTGATTAAATATTAAATTAAAAAATAAGAATATAGAATTGTTAATAATAATAATAATAATTGTAGTAGTAGTAGTAGTAAGAAAAAATATAGAGAAAAATAACAAACAAAAGAAAGAAAGAAAGAAAGAAAGAAAAGTAAAGAAGACAAATGAAGAGAAAATACAATCGAAGAGGGAATATTTTATTAATTTCAAATATATATCTCCACACAAATATATAGTTTATAAGAAAAATATCGTAATATTTATATATATCTTGTAATTTTTTTAAAGTTTATTTTGGGGTTATAAAGAAAGATTTTATTTTAATTTGGACAAAATATGTGAAAAACTTAATTAAAAAAATAAAATAGTATTTTTACTGTAATTTTTTTTTCTAAAAAAAATTTTGGTCAAGAAGAAGATATATTTATTTAGATTTAATAAATTATGAAAAATAATCTTTAAAAAACTCTTAAAAAATATAAAGTTATAACAATACATATTTTGAAAAAATTTAAAATAATCTGCCGGACTTTGTATTTTATTTAGACAAAATAATTAACTTTTTAAGGATCAAAGCTATTTATTAAAACTGATTTAGCTTTTTTTAATTTTTTTATTTAATCAAATTTGATTAGTTTTCGTTATTTTTTATAGCATTTTAAAAAAACTTACTCTTTGAAAAATTTAAAACTTACTTTTTCATTAACTTTATATATTTTAAAAAAGTTTTCTTTTTCAAAAAGTTAAATCGATTAATATTTTAATAAATCACTTTGATCCTTAAGCGATACATTATTTTGGTTTGAATAAATATGGAAAGAAATTTAATAGAGATAGGAATTTATTTTATTTCATAGAAAAATGAAACATAATAAATAATTTTTTTAAAAAAAAAAGAGAGAAAGAAAGAGTAATTAATTTAAGAGTATAAATAAGCCAAAAAGATGAATGAATAATATTGTTGAATCCAAAAATATTTCGTTAAAGGAAAAGATATTGTTAAACCCAAAGATAAATAACAAAGATATTTTAAATTAATAAATAAATAAAAAATATTTTTCTATTATTTTTAATAATTCAAAAATATTTTAGACCTTTTATGAGAGCATTATTATTTGACTTCTTGTTTCATGCGCTGTTTGTCATTGTGTTGTTTTAGATTTTTTTGTTCTTTATTATTTTATTTATAAAGTCTTATTTTTATATAAAGAGTAAATTAAATAAAAATGTTTAATGTCCTGTAATGCAGATGCAAGATGTTTGTTAGCTGGATAAAATTTATTCATTTGTTTATTTATTATTTTTTATGTATTTTATAAGCTACCTAATTGATAGATAGAAAATAAATTATTTACATATAAAATTAATATGACATCTGTTTGACAATTTAGAAAATCACACTATTACATGTATAATTATGAGAAAAATTTGTTTGAATTGAATTTAAATGTTTTAAAATCAAAATAGTTTTTTAGCACTTTTAGAGTGTTCAAATAATTTTAAAAAATATTTATAATTAGTATTTAATTTTAAGTTATGATGATAAAAATGAGCGAAAAGTCATAAGTTATAATTTCTAACATTTGATTAGTACGTCAAAAATCAATCCATTAGGATCTACTACATGTATAAAATAACATACAGGTTCACTCAAAGCTATTTTCTAGATAACTCTAGTTAGCTACCAAACGACTCCTTCATGTCTCATTTCATTCTTAATACGAACAACATATTTCACACTTGAACTTTGCTTTCATTTGCAAGATTGGCATATCTTCTAGTTGTAGTTGACTTTAAGCACATCTGAACTACCAATAGTCATCTATTTAAGGATTTGCACGCAATAGTCAATCAATTCATTTTTTTGCTTTCTATTTCACACTTCAACTATTTGTTTATGTAGTGTGTGAATGAAGTTTAACTAATGAAAAGTATCAAGGGTGAGAATGAGAATTGAATCGATTGAATCACAAAAATTTGAAGAATCAAAAAAGAAGCGGATGGTTCACGTAGCAATGAAAGAGTTAGTTGCCTTTTATGAAGTATGGGCTTTGAGATTGAATCGTAGCCATAAAATCAAGTTATATAGTTAATTACAACTAACTAGGTGGTTTCACTTGCTTAGAAGTAATAATCAAATTAAATACCAAAAATGCCCTTTAGATAGAAAAAAGACATAAAACGCATTTGATGAATGCGATTTTAAGTCTCATATACTCGTCCTTTTTCTTTTTACCCCCCAAAAGTAGTACTTACATAAATTATATAGTGTAAAAAGTGAATTACCATTTTTCCTTACCATCTTTTAATTTATAGAAATTCCTTAAAGACATGTCATTGTCAATCCATATACATTTTTTCAGCAATTCATTCAATTTCAGATATAAAATTTACTAATAATTTTAGATTTTTAAATATCAGCAGATAACATTTAAAGAATGATATAGTGAACATAGAGATAATTTAAGAATTAAAATTAATGTATCGGGATTATTGAATTTATGCATCTGAATTGATGCATCCGGATGGATTTTTTTTTAAAAAATTTTTGGGAATGAATAAGAATAATAAAAAATATGATAAATAAAAGAGTATAATTGGGTAATTTTTTTTTTCAAAAAGGTAGTTTCCAAACAGTCCCTAATGTTTATTGGGCTTAAGCTTTACTCTTATTATTTTTGTAAATTTTAAAGTAAATTTTGTTGCCCGTATTTTCTTCCCAAAGTCATTATATTCTCTCCCGTGGAGACTCAAAACCCTCCTTTTACTTCCACTCCGCCGGACTGCCCCCACCGTCGTTTGCCGCGGTTGCGATTTTACGCCGGTGACTTCTCAATTACGGTCATCTAGCTTTTACTTCCTTGCAAATATCTAGCTTTGTCTCTAAAACTTACTGGACTTAACCACTATTGAGTTTCCACGATGAATATTTTGTTGAAACTTGTGGACTCTGTTTACAGAGATGATATCACTCATATATAAGCTAAATTAATGTGCACATTAAAATAATGATTCAAACTTTTTTGGGAGAAACTTTTGCTCTTCGCTGAGCTTCAATAGAGTGTTTTTCTTTTTTTGAGTGTTAAAAGGTGTTCCGTTTGTGGTTTGTGTATAACGATGTTAAGCATTCGGTGCTTGTAACTTAGCTTATTCCTGGTTAGTTTTGTAGCTTGAACTTCTATAAGAATGGGTGCATATTTGACACAGCATAGCAAGTAATCTGGCATTTCGTAATGATTAAATCAGTAATATGTATTGTTTTTGATGTTATTGGAGTTTATCCTTTACTTTAGGGTGTCAAAACTATCTTTTTTTGATGGATTTATGTATAGAAATTGAAGAAAGGAGTACCCTGAATCATAGCCCAAATTAGATCAAACCAACCTAATATATACCATATTTAATCCATATAAATAACATCGTGTTTATATTCAAAACAGTTGTCTCCCCAAACATCAAAATCCTGGATCCGAATCTGATGTAATGTTAACACATGGAATTTGAGAAGTTTCCACACTAGTTTGAGAACAATATCACTAGTCTGAACTTTATCAGAAGTCATCATTAGTTTGAGATTAAGAAAAGAAGAAACTCGAAAGTGTTATCCGTAGCTGTTCGCAGAATCCTTATGAATTTGATGTTGGCCTTTGTGATGTTCCGACATTTGTTAATTATCACCATCTTTTTGTTGTCTTCTACTTTTTCTGGTTTCCTTTCTGCTTTTTACCCTTGATATGGTCTTAATTATTTTACATTAAGCCTGATAGAAGACTTTACTTCACTGACTTAGAAGTTATCTTGAATGGAGATTGATTCAAAGGTACCAGAAGAAGCTGAGGGTTCAATGCAAGTTGACTGTAAGGTAAATTTCTTTATTTGGATTACTTTTACAGTTCTTAAGATTACAGCAGAGGAAGCTAAGCCTTAACTAACGTTCTCCTTCTTTTCTGTCTCGATTCTCTGGTCATTGGTTCAGGAGAAGGATGATATCTCTAACTCGATGCAAAATCTCAGTATTGAGGGATCATCCTTTACTTTCAAGAAAAAGCCTATCATTATCATAGTGGTTGGGATGGCTGGTAAAGTCCTATTTGTTTGCATTAAGGATTCATATGAATACCATTTTAAGATATTAGCATTTTTAAAATGCTAAAATGCATATAACACATGTTTTCTTTACTTGAAGTTTTGATATGACACTTGTTTTGATTGACGACTAGGTAGTGGAAAAACTACGTTTCTCCATCGGCTTATTTGCCACACAATGGCATCCAATCTCCGGGGTTATGTTTTGAACCTTGATCCTGCTGTCTTGACCCTTCCATTTGGTGCAAATATTGATATTAGAGACACTGTTCGATACAAGGAAGTCATGAAGCAATACAATCTTGGTCCAAATGGAGGAATTCTTACTTCACTGAACTTGTTTGCCACAAAGTTTGATGAGGTTAGTTGGATGTGAACTGGTTTTCTTTTATTGAATAGGCTGTAAGACTATTTTTATCCTCTTAAACTTTGCACAAGTTGTTAGTTAGACAGTTTGGTTGTGCTGTGACCATACACTTCAACTATGCAGGAAACTGCCGCGTGTCTTACATAGAGTACAATTATGTACCTCAATTTTTTTTCCTTACTGTATTTTAGAAAAAATTTAATATCATATGGCCTTTTTCAAAAAAAAAAAAATACACATGTTTATCAGTAGATAATTTGTTCATTTGTCACCTCAACAGTGAGTGCATGCACACGCTGTCACCGACACTGGTGTGCACGAGATACACCACTGCCAAATAGAGGTGTTCGAATGATCACTATAAGAGTTGAGGTGTCTAACTGAGAAAATTTGCCTAGTTTGAGGGGGCATATCTATTTGATCTTCTGTCTTTTCTTAAACTTACATGATCTAGAGAAACCTTGTCTTGTACTTTCCTCCCTCTTGCATCTTTTGTGGTATACAAGTCTTCTATTTGTATTGATCCTTTATTGTGGTAGAAAAATGGACTGAATGAATGTCTAAAGGATATTAGTGCATAAATTATAGTGGATTTTACATTTTGGTCAACGATTGTTTGATGGGACTATATGATTCAACACTAAAATTGTTTTCAGACAATTGGACCATGTTTTCTTGCAGTGAATTGAATGGATTACATAATTTCACCATATCCACTTATCATATCCAGATTTTTATGCTCAAGTTATTATTAGACTTTTTGGGCTAAGAAGTCTAATCCAACGTGGATCTTATCATGTCTCAGTATGTTCAATCATATACTTCTTTAGCTTCTGGTTTACTCATAAAAAGTTTGACGTTGGTCAACCTAGATAATCAGCCATTCATTAGTCTTGCACTTCTTGTATGTTTTTTAATATGATGTTCTTGGATGATGCCTGGGCATATTATTTATCAAATTCAATCTCTTGAAGAGTACAAGGTTCAAAATGTAGGGTGGGAAGATGTCAAAGCAATAAAATCTATATCTGATGTTTGCTTGCTTTTGCTTTCTAGTGTTTGTTCTTTTCACCAATTTGAGGGAGGCAAGGGTTTACATGCATTATTTTTCTAGCTCTTTTGAGACAACCTCTTCTACCTATTTGCAGGTGATATCAGTTATTGAAAAACGAGCAGACCAGTTGGACTATGTTCTCGTGGACACTCCTGGACAGATTGAGATATTCACTTGGTCAGCCTCTGGTGCAATTATCACTGAAGCTTTTGCATCTACTTTTCCCACTGTGGTGACATATGTAGTTGATACACCACGATCCGAAAGTCCATCTACTTTTATGAGCAATATGCTGTATGCTTGTAGTATCCTCTACAAAACAAGGTTGCCGTTGGTATTGGCTTTCAACAAGACGGATGTGGCTAATCATGAATTTGCTTTGGAGGTAGCAGGAAAAAATCTGACATTACTCTAATTTTTCCTTTAAATGGGTGGGGAGTTGGGAGGAAGATAAGGGGTATGCCTGTCTCCACTATTAATCAAATTAAGTTTCCTGTGGAATAATACTTGTGCACCTAATATAAACCAATGGCGATGTCTAGAGAAAACCTCTAGGTGTATCAGAAGCTATTATTACTCTCTACTATAGTAATTGATATTGGATCCACGAGATTATTATAGTGACAGCTTATAAGTATTCCTGTTGTGTGTTTTATCTGCGTGCTAAGTAATTTAAACCAATGCATCATCTTATAAAGCTTTGAATATGATGGTGGTTGTGCAATTGCGTTTGTTTATCATAAGAGGTCATGAGTGATCTTTTGAGCTTTTCTCATATTTTGCTTGCAGCAGTTTTTGCTGCACATTAACATAATGCCTTTCAACAATTAAAAAAAAGTGTGTTTATGTGTGCGTGCATGTGTGAGGGGAAGGGACAGAGAGGGAGGGAGGTGTGTTTGTGGTCGAGTGGAGAGTTAAATTCTTACTTTTGGATTCTTCAGCCTTTTCTGCTTTTACTTTCATTGGCTGCTTTACTGGAATTGTGATTTGTGATGTTACTACTTCAAATGCAGTGGATGAAAGATTTTGTGGTGTTTCATGCGGCAGTAGATGCGGAAAGCTCTTACTCATCAGATCTGACTCGAAGCCTCTCTCTTGCACTTGAGGAGTTCTACAAGAATCTCAGATCAGTTGGAGTCTCTGCAGTTTCAGGTGCTGGGATGGACGCCTTTTTCAAGGCAATTGAAGCCAGCGCTGAAGAGTACATGGAAACTTACAAGTATAACACTAACTGGACCTTAGTGTTTATACTTCTTGAAATACCACTGATAATTGGACATGCCAAAAAACTATTATGTACACTTTCTTATTGTTTCAAACTTTTCCTGGTAGGGCTGACTTGGACAAGAGACGGGAGGAGAAGCAGCTATTAGAGGAAAAACGCAGAAGAGAGAATATGGAAAAGCTAAGGAAAGATATGGAGAAAACTGGAGGTGAAACTGTAGTATTGAGCACTGGTTTGAAGGATGGAAAAGGGAAGAGCAAGTCTATGATGGATGAGGATGAAGAAGAAGAGGAAGAGGAAGACGACATCAAGGTTTTCGGTGACGATGAAGATGCCATAGACGAGGACGACGACGAAGAAGTTGCTGGCTTTTCATTCTGAGAATGTACATGGTGTCCTTTAAGAAACACTATTCTGTATAGGACTGATCGAAAAGTGTTAAAACTGGAAATTGAAGACAGAAAATTGGCTGTGTGCTTTTTATTGTAGGAAAACTCGACAAATTTTGATCGTCAACTGGCTTACCTTTTCTGTTACGACCGATATTTGCAAGAGCAAGCGTGTTTGGTAGAAGAAAAATGTTTTCTATAAAATATTTTCATGAAGAATAACGAATTTTCTCATAAATATGGATGTTTGCTTTTTAGAATAAATAGTATTTTTAAGCAAAATGGTTTCTATACTTCGTTTGCCAAAGCAATTTGTTAAATATCAAGAAAATAGTAATTCAGAAAAATCAAACAATGCTTGATTATTTGCTTATTTTTACCTTAACTTTTGATTTTCATATGCGTTTTCTATTTCGGGTATGTTTTTGATAAAAATTCTATATGCATCATGTTCAATTTAATCTCTCTTCTTCAATATCTTTGCGGTCTAGTTTTATCTCTCTTCACACTCAACTATCCTAACTTCTAACGTCTCCTCACACATTTAACTTTAATCTTATTCTGTTGGTCTTCATTTCTAATTCTATGTCTTTTGGTAACACTGTTTTCATTACTTTCATCTTTTATATGTATAAACTTTTGACCGACCAATACTTTTATTCTATACAACATAACTTGTGTAACAATTATTTGTGAAAAACTTATCTTTTAGCCTTGATAAAATATTTTATAACACATAATATTAATGCAAATTTTCTATTCATCCATTTCGTTTCAATATAATATGTAATTCAACTTCAATCTTTTCCGTTCCATAAAAAAATATCTCCCACAATTCAAGGGAAGTTAATTCTCCGAAAATTAGAGTAAAATGTATTCTTAAGCAAAATACTTTTCCAAAATACACTTTTTTTTCTTAAAATAAAGTAATTTTTTTAATGTCACCTCAATTAACTAAGCTGTAACTCTCACACAGATCAGGGGTTATAATGCAATACCCGAAACTTCTCCTTTCCAATAAATAAATATTTATACTAAGCAACCAGTATTAATAAGTATTTGCCGATTTGCTTCAAAACCGCCATTGAAGAGACTGATAAAACGAAAGTACGAGAATAGAGAAATTCTCAAGCTCAAATTTGGGATTTTAGATTTCGCATCATCTCAGAAATGGGTCTTCACGGACACGGTATATTTTCATTAAAAAAAAAAGGAAAAAAATTGGGAAAAATTTGATGGGAATCATGAATTTGTTAGTTTTTGGAATGATATGAGCTAGTAGCAAGTAGTTTGGTTTGATGGTTGGTTGCTTGTGTGATTGATTTATATATGTATGTATAACTTTGTATCTGTAGTTACCATTTTTTTATTGAATTCAGGTGATAAAGGTCGACCCAGCAAGAAGATCAAGTTTTCTTCTAAGGTTTTTTGATTTCCCAGCTAGTTTAATATGTTATTTGGTGTTTTATTGAAATATAAATTGATAAAGATTGCATTTTTAAATTTGTTTTTGTGTTGATGAAGGAGGATTCTAGGTCTTCAACTGCTGCTGATGATCAGTACTACCCTGAAGAAGGCGGTGACGATTTTCATGATGGTATTACCCTTATCTTTATATAGAGGTGGATCCAGAATAATATAAGCTTCATTTAGAAAAAAACAACTGTTACTCCCTCCTTTTTAGCTTGTTTGTCTGGTTTTGACTCAACACAAAGTTTAAACAAGTACAGAAGATTTTTGAATTTTGTGGTTGTAGACTATGTACTAAGATGTTCTTTAGTCGTCTTGTTTTAAACAAGTCACGTGGAAAGAATTAAAGAGTTACCAAAGGGGAAATAAGCCTTATTTTTTGAGGGGCCTAAGAAGGAAAGCAAGATAAATAAATTGAAATGGACAGAGAATGTACTGTTGCCACCCTTTATAATTATACTGGGTTGATTTTATTTGATAAGTGTGTGTTATGTTAAAACTTGATTGATGTAGAAAAGTTTGAATCTGTTATTAAATAGGTGAGAGAGAAGGAAAGAAGATGGATTTCACCAAGTTGGAACTTAAACCGGATCATGCCAATCGTCCATTGTGGGCTTGCGCAGATGGTAGAATTTTCCTTGAGACTTTCTCTCCATTATATAAGCAAGCGTATGATTTTCTCATTGCCATAGCTGAGCCTGTTTGCAGGTACCTTTTTTGTGGTTGACAATCTGCAATCTGTGTTCTTATTTGTTTCTGGATGTCTGGAGAGTGTTAATGGAATTTTTGATTTTTTTTTTCTAGGCCGGAGTCAATGCATGAGTACAACTTGACACCTCACTCGCTGTATGCAGCTGTGTCAGTTGGTCTTGAGACTGAAACTATAATAGCTGTTTTGAGCAAATTGGCAAAGACCAAGCTTCCAAAAGAGATGATTGATTTTATTCATGCTTCTACTGCTAACTATGGAAAAGTGAAGCTTGTTCTTAAGAAGAATCGGTATTTTATAGAATCTCCATTTCCAGAGGCAAGATAATGAGCTATATAGTATCAATGCTTTAATTTAACGTATCTTCTTGACTATAAGGTCCACCAAGGACTCCTGCAACTAAATCGATTAATTTGATGTGATTATCTCTAGGTTTTGAAAAGATTGCTCGCGGATGACGTCATAGGAAAGGCTAGGATTTCGTCTGAGGTTTGTGCGCAATGTGTCATTTTTTTTTTTGCAGTCTGTAATGGTTATCAAGAAATTTGCCTGCGTTGTTTTAGACTGTGAGGCAGAAAAACCAAAAAGCACCAGACCCCATAACTTTGTTTTGATGCTTCGTATTTCTGTTACAAGTAGATTCTACCAGTGAAAATTTTATTGTCCATTTTGGTTATCTCTGAAATAGGGGATGCACGGAAATGATGGGTTTTCTGTAAGCAAACCCGTGAATGAAGTTGAAGGTGGACATGATGAGTTGATGAATGAAGTAGATGTGGCCGCTGCTGCTGAAGAAAAAGAAACTCATTCATTTGAAATAGACCCTGCTCAGGTAATAATTTAATGCTTTGCAATAAGGTCTCATTTTACAACTCTTCTGGCTGAGGTGGGAGTCACTGATGTCAGATGCCAATTTAATATCTTACAGCATTTGCATGAAATAAACGAACTTCTGTTTTTGTAGTATTTCAAATTCAGTTCTCCTAAATTATGCTTATTCTTCTCTCTCTTTTGGAATCGAGTTTCCTTGTGCTCTTGTTTTAAGTTATTCATTGTTGATAAAACATCTTCATTATGTCAGATAACCAATACAAATGTAAGCATTTTCGTTTTTTTTTCAACTGCTAAGGATGTTTAGTTGTTTGTCTCTGTCTTTTTGCTGTTTCCCTAGTATGTGGTGGTCTTATTTTGGAGCTTGAATTTGCACTAATGTGTGATGTGAGAGGATTTGGATACCGTTGGTTATGGCTTGAGCAACACTAATTATGATGCTGTTAGATATTGGTTCTCTAGCAATATGAATAGGTGGTGGTTTGATTAGTCACTTGGTTAGCAGTATTTATAGGACCAGACTCTAATGCAGCAGTTCATTTTCACTACTTCTTTCAGTTAAAATTAAAGACCTAATAGATAAAAGTCAACTTTGCCTTATCTTTGCCATTCTTGCACTGTGTTTCACTTTGATATATGTGCTTCAGTTCCCTCCAAATGTCTTCCTAGGGAGCTAAAATTGCACATTATCTGCCGTATCTTGTGGTTTGAGATAAGTCATGTTAAGAAAACATGTATGCTTGCTCTAGATGGAGACTTTTTCTTGGTGTTGAAACTTCTTTGTGCATGCACATACAAATTTCTTTAGCCTCGCTTAGAATATAACAGCTTTCCAATTTGTATATGAACAGGTTGAAAATGTGAAGCAGCGGTGTCTACCAAATGCTTTAAATTATCCAATGATGGAGGAGTATGACTTCAGGAATGATACAGTGAGTTGCTTTTTTTTTTTCTCCATCAGGGTGGACATTGAGTAATTTAGCTGATGGAGAATCTTTCCTACTGTTAAAATTGGAATTAGATTCCCGTAGTTGAGAACTAGTTTGCCTTGAAGAATAAAATTTCTTTAGTAAAATATCTAAAGAGGGTTCTGCTTTTCAATTGAGATGCTAGACTGAGGAACTTGCAGTGAAGAAATGATCGTAGATGCTAAAGATGCTTCGTATTTGGGCTAAATTGACTGGTGGTAGGGGGTCCCCCAGAGAGAGGGGGTGGTAGGGGTTCCCGTTAGAGAGGGTGGGTGGGTGGGCGGATTCCATCTTTGGTACTCAATATGTATTTATATTGTTGGCATGGTTTAGATAGTTCAAGAAACTAATATTCACTCAGTTTTAACTTATATTACACTCTTCACGTTCGGGCATGCTCCGAATGTTTGACACAATACTAGTTTGATGCAACTTCAAGAACTTAAATACATTAAACGTTTCACACTTAAAACTTCGATGTGATATTTCACTCTTTTCAACGCCAGTTTAATATTTTATTCCGCCATTATTAATATGTAATATAAGTTGAAATTAACATCTTAAATATCATGCTCATCCAAACATCTTTACATAAAATAAAATGGAGATGGTACTTGACAACTAAACCTTTGAGTTGTTGCGTTGGCACTGGTCAAGGATGGCATGAATAAATTGCTTGAGCTAGTAACTAAAATTGCATGGGACTAGTATTGCACCATGTGATGTGAAAGCCATTGTCGTACCCATAGAGGCCAATCAAACATTTGGTCTATGAGAAGATTTGACCAATAAATTATCTCACATCGTTGTACTTTCAGTTGTTGTTTGCCTATAGATTTGGAGGTGTGTAATCAACGAGTTCTACAAATGGCCAAGTATTTCTGCTTAATGCCGACTGAACATTGCAGGTTAATCCTGATCTTGATATGGAGTTGAAGCCTCAAGCACAGCCACGGCCTTATCAAGAGAAGAGTCTTAGTAAGATGTTTGGAAATGGTAAGGATACAAAGCCAAATTTTACCAAGCCTAGGACTTCAATTTTTCCGATTGGTGCTCTTTTTTGGGGGGTGGGGTGAGGG
>JAOTQJ010000102.1:23705885-23717417 GCA_025642045.1 Solanum sejunctum
ATATTGAATAAAGAATGAACAAAAACTTTTGTATTGAGTTAAGAGTACGTCACTATTTATAAGTAAAATAGCAAATTTAGTGTACTAAAACTTTTACTATGCATAGAGTTCAATTAAGGGCTCGATCACAAGGGTATGTTATATGTGACCTTATCTTGTAGTTCTACTAAAGGTTCTTTCCAATAGCTTAAACTCATGACCTTCTAGTTACATGACAACACTAGTTAAGTGAAGGCTTCCCTCAAAAAATGCGAGCCCAATGCACTAAAATGAAAACATGATCACCCCAAGAACGTCTTTGGCATCTATGGGTCACAGACCGACCCTAGAAGTTCGTTCAATAAGTGGAACGGATTAGTTGTTTTCTCTTAGGTTCCGCGGTCAAAGTCAGAGAAGCGCAATGACTCATTATTATAACTAGTGTTCTTAAGACCAAAGAGTCGGGCAGAATGGGGGGAAAGCCCTCCGTTCCTTGGTCTTCTGTAGTTGGACCCTCCAAAATTACAAGAATCCTTAGTTAGAATGGGATTCCAACTCAGCATCTTTTAAAACTCTCACTATGCTTAAAATTCGAGGAAGGACCCGACCATTAATTAGATCACAAAAAACTACGTGCAATTTGTCGAGCATTGGACATGTGGTGCTATGGAGATTAATTATTTGTTTTACTGGGATTTGCATTTTTTTTCCTCCAATTACTCGATATCACAATCTTAA
Source organism: Solanum sejunctum (assembly GCA_025642045.1). Classification (NCBI taxonomy): domain Eukaryota; kingdom Viridiplantae; phylum Streptophyta; class Magnoliopsida; order Solanales; family Solanaceae; genus Solanum; species Solanum sejunctum. The sequence continues at coordinate 23,706,603 of JAOTQJ010000102.1, forward strand.
AATTAAAAATTAGAAGATTTATCATTCGAGCAACTCTCTTCGCAAATGAATCCATAATTAGATAAGGCAAAGAAGATTCATCACGCGTCGACCACGTCTCTAATACGTACACAACGTACGGAGTATTAATTTTTATTCCTATGTAATAATAATAATATACTTTTCTAGTCCAACTGATATACTATTTTATTTCATATTGAGTTGGGCATAAATTAGGGATAATGAGCTGGTATTCAATTCTTATTTTGAGATTTTAACAAATTAAGATATATAGTAATAGATTTGATAAAGAAAGGTATATTAATTTAAAGTCATCGTTAAGGTTGAATGAGAGATCGACTCAACGTATAGATAATCGTAGTCTAATTTTAAAAGTAATACTTCCTGTAAAGATGATATTATTATCAGATCGAACTCCAAGTACTCCGATCATAATATATAGAGGTGAATAATGGAGATATATATTTTAATTTCTATTCGAGTCCAACTTACTGTTTTTCTTTATCAAGCTGAGAATTTATAACGTTTTTGGGTACATTGAAAAATTGACGGGATGAAATTCTTACAATTAATTTTCCATAGTCATCTACCATTATTGGAGCTGAGATGCTCCGTACTAGCTTGATTAGGTCAATATCTGTACTATCGCTTCTATTTGATGTGAAAATATGATAATGGAAGAAACTAGATATATTTCTTTTAGTGCATAAGTTATAAATCTTTTTTTGTGCGTATGCTTATGACCTTCATTCATCAAAAAATCTTCATATTTACTCACCACTCTCCATATTATATGATGATTCTCTTATTGGCTTCCAACAAATACTTGCCACCTTCAAAATTGTAGTCCCAAGTAGGTGACTTGCATGTATATTTTGATATTCCTTGATAAAATATATGTTAAGTAGTTGGATAGTCTGTTTTCACTTTTCATTCGTTATAGCTCATTCCTTTTACTAATGCAAGTAAACCCTAGTTTGATTTCCCATATAAGTATTATCTCTATGGAACTACAATATATTAAGCTAAGATTTATAACTACTTTTTCATCAATTTATTTCTTGTGCATTTCTATTTGTTGGACTAATTCAAATTAACCAAGTATGAGAGCTGTATAAATTAGTTGTAATTTTTGTTAAAAATAATTTTCTTGATTTTCAACAAGGAATTTTTGGGACACGACAGCTTTCCCATCATAGCAAAAGAAGATAAGGGAATATTATTAAACAGCCATACACATAATAAACAACCTCAATAATTAGAGAGACAGTAACAAAGTTGTCTATTAGATGAATATGAAGGGACAAACAAACAAACATACAAAGGAATGGGCACAAACATCAAGAATTAAGGCCAACACTACAAATGGCAAAATTTTACCAAAAACAATTAGGCCCAGCCTAGAGAGGCCATGTTGATTGTGCTACTTTAATTTTGACACTTGTTTTTCTTTAAAATAAAATTTGGGGCATAAAGATTCATTCCCATTGATTGAGATGAGTGTATAGTCTAGTATTGAAGAAGTCTTAGGCTTAATTCATACTCCAAAAATTAGATCAAAGAAAAGAGGATTGTTTAAACCTTATAAGAAGACTATTCATTCCATTAACCACTAATGTGGGACTTTGTGTATCAATACCTCCTCACGCCCAGAGCTTAGCATCTGGTGCGTGGATAATTTTTCAGAGACCCAACATTGGGTGAAACGGGCTCTGCTCTGATACCATGTTAAAGAAGATCTTAGGTCTAATTCACACCCCAAAAGCTAGATCAAAGGAAGAAGGATTGTCTAAACCTTATAAGGAGACCACCCATCCCATTAACTACCAATGTGGGACTTTGTATCTTAACAACTAAAGAGTTGTAACATAGGGATAATTGAAATTCTTTCAGTCTAATAAAAGATTTGTTATTAGGAGGATCTGCATGTTTAATCAGTGTACCTTGTTGATCCATAATGAGTAAAATTGAATGCATGTGTATTAAAGCGAAGATATACTTCTAAGTTTAAGGATTAATATAACCAGTCGAGGCATAAATTATTTGGTTAGAATGTTACAGATATAAATAAAGATAAAGTTCCTTATCATTCAGATTTGAATCTCAAACATGTCAAGTGAGATGGATCAGTTCATGTCCAACTAATCCTCAAAATTGAGTAACTCAATGGAAGGGGCCGGACTGAATGAGGTCCTACACTAGGTAGACCAACTAGATGCAAGCTCAGGTTTGGGTACATTAATTCATCAATTAGATAATTGATTTTCTTTTAAACAGTCTTTTTTAATCGTTGGTCAATAGTTATAAACAAGAATTTTGATATTTATATATATATTTGATGAATTTTTCAATACATATTTATAATTTGAATTAAAATTTTAAGATTTTGCCAAACATGTATCTTAAAGGCTAACTTAGCCATTAGGGATGACTTTAATTTATCCCCGTATATAATTAGTGTAGCTTGTTGATCCACAATGAGTAAGATCAAATGAATGTGTATTTAAGAGAAGATATACTTCTAATTTTTAAATATTAATTATTCGAGGAATAAATTACTTGGTTGGAATGTTGCAAATAAAACGAAGAAAATAGAATTCCTTATTATTCAAATTTAAATTTAAAATATGTCAAGTGGAATGAGTCAATTCATATCTAACTTATAATCGAAATGGAACAACTCGATGGAGGGGGCCGAACTGAATAAGGTCCCACATACACTAGGTAGACCAACTAGATGCAAGCTAGGGTTTTGGTCCATTAATGCATAGTTTGATAATTGATTTTCTTTTAATTTTTTTTTTTTTATCATTGATCAATGATTATAAACAAGAATTTTGATATTTATATATGTCTTTGATGAATTTCTCAATACATATTTATAATTTGAATCAAAATTATTAAATTATACAAAATATGTATCCTAAAAGTTACCGTAGCCACTAGGGAGGACTTTAATTTTTACCCTGTATATAATTGAACCTATTAGTTGAACCTAGGGGTTCAAATTAATCGAATTAATGAATTTCGAATATCAAATATCATAAAAGAAATTAAAGTTGCCAATCTAGAACTTATTAGCTAGGATAGATATAGGTCCTTTTTTTGTGTGTGTGTGTGTGTTGGTAGGGGCCATGGAATATTAGCTAGGTACTCTATCTCAAAACCCTAATTATATTCTAAGACCTAAGACCTAGGTTCTATTCTTCCATGCTGACACAAAGCACCAAACCCAAGTTCCATCAAATTATAAAGACATGAAGAGATTGATAACTCTAACTTATATGAACATGTTTTAACTTCGATTGTCAAATTTTCACATATAAATATATATATTTTAATCAAAAATACTCGATTCAGATAAGTGATGAAAATAATTGTCGTTAATAACATTCTTTAACTATGATTGTTAAATTTTTACATATAAGTATATGTTTTAGTTGGAAGTACTTGATTCAGATAGCTAGTGGAATGATTGTTATTTAAAATTATATTATTTGAATAATGAATAAAATATTTGTGTATATTAAGTAGTTTTCTTGATGTAAATTGCCTATTAATTATGCCTCGAAGGCTTAGTAAACATATTCTTATAAAAGAAATTAATTACTCCTGCATTGGAAATAAAATAAATAAAATTTCTCTATTCTCAATTATAAATTTCGAATTGAGGAAAAAATAAATTCAAGAAATTAATTATTATTTTAAAAAAAAGAATTACACTATTTAAGTGGATGACAAGATCCGGTTAAACCGGCAAGGTACACACACTGATGACCAACAGTATTCCACACTACAAGCTCCTCATGTCTTTATATTTATTATCTCCTTACTATTATGAAACTTTTAAAACAAAAATTAATTTTTTAAAAGAACATCTTATAATTTGAACAAAGTTTGATTTAATTTTTTTTCTGCTTAAGTGATCAAATATCATTCATCTTAATTTCATAGACAAATTGTAACTGAGATTGTTAAATCAAAACCAGTGAAATTTCAATAAGTAAAATCTGGGAATGAAAAAAATTATACGCAGACTTTACCACTATTTTACGAAAACAGATCAAATCTCATTAATCCTAAACTAGAAAAAATATTTAAGATATAATTTTACAAATTCAATCCCAAACAAGGTAAAATTGTGACATTATATTGTATATTTGTATTTATTCAAAATTTGATAAAGTAATGTTGAATAGGTTTGTCTCTTTTTGATTTTAAATTTTGATACTATTGACCAAATTGTGAGACACTAGAGTACACTAAAATTGACTGAAAATGATAAAAAGAACAATATATTGAGTTCGAAACAATATATTGGAAAATAATTTTCGAAACAAAAACCATTTTATTGGAGTATGCCTCGAAAATGAGTTCGATAATATATGAATACGAATTTAATCAAACTTCAACATGACAAAATGAACATTCAATTAAAAATTAAACAAAATTTTAAAATATTTATCTTCAATTCCATATTCTCAAAATTGTAGAAACTATACAACAATATTTTCACATTTAATCCATCATCATTTCCCCCTTTTTTTCTTTTTAATCTTGTAATAGTATATATACATTTTACACTATCAAATCCAAATCGCAAAAAAAAATGCTACAAACCGGCGGCGACCGGAGAATACTCGCCGTAAAAATCAGAAATGCCGGAAGCCAACCATAATCTCTCATTAAAACTCTCTTGCATATCATCGGGAATAAACGGCGTCCGGCAAAGTGGACAAGTTTTCTGATCATGATCCATCCATCGGTCCAAACAGCTCCGGTGGAAAATATGCCGGCAATTTGTCAGGCGTCGGATCTCATCTTCCCCGTCAAACTCGTACAAGCAAACTGCGCAGCTCTCCGGCGGGTCAACCAGCTCGGAGAACTTCACCACCGGGAGTAGCTCCCGGATCAACGCTGCCGACACCGACTGGAGCTCCGAGTGTGTTTCGGGTCGGGTCGGGAACGACATTTCGGGTTCGAGGAAATCACCTAGACCGAAAACGGTGAAAATGGTGCAAATGAACTTTCTGACGAAACCGAGAAGGGTGAGTACGTGGACGAGCAATTTGGGTAGGAATAAATCGGTATATCCCACCGGAAAACCCATATTTGGATTTCTGAGTAAGAATAACAAAAGACAACACTGAAGGAAAGGACAGAAAGGTGAGATTTGAGAAAGCGGAGACTAAACGGAAAACCGGAGGTTGGGTTATATAGGAGGTGGAGAGGTGAAATAACAGAAAAGGGTATGCGTTTTGGAGGAAATTACTGTGATGGTATGGGGTAGAAGGGGGGTAGGGGTAGGGCGTAGTGGGGACGTGTAGATGTGTTTGTATTATACGCTAATGTCCCATTCGATAGTTGTAGGGGTGCAGTTGTCGTACGATTTGGGCCGCTCACTGATGAACACGTTGTGTTTGTTTTTTTTTAAAAAAAAAAATTAATCTAAAAGCTTTAACGATGTTTTATTTGAATATCGTTATTTAAAAAAGATATAGGTGTAATTTTTAAGTTGGTTTCATATAATATTTATGTCTTTTAATTTTAAATATGTATGTGTAAAATTTTAAACTATCATAAATTTGAGCAAATAGACATTTACGTATGTTTTACGTAACAAATCTCATATAATTGGTTATGTAGAATTGCATTTCACACAAGAAGGAATTCCGAGAAAAGTAGATTTTGTATCTACTTGTTGGGAGAAAAATGTAAAAGAATTATCTTTTGATAAATTTTCAATAAATATATGTGATATTGTTTAATTTGGCATGATATTAAAAAAGAAATTAAAATTAATGATTTAAAATCATACATAAATATTTGTTTAAGGATAAAGAAAAAAATTTAAAATTAAATTATTTTTAATTCTATTAAGTTGTTATTTTTTGGAACGGATTAAAAAAAAATAATTCTATATAAAATAAAATCGAAGGGAGTAATATTAATTAACAAAATTACATAAAAGAAGTGCTATTAGTTATTACTACTACTTGCTCTCGAGAACAAAATTTTTCATTTTTGTTTTTCTTAAGTTAGATATTTTGGAATATATGTTAGGTATTTTTTCGTTTTGGGGCTGAGATATTTGAATTTAGAGTCTTTTAGAAATAATTTTTCTATCTCTATGAAGTAATGATAAAGTTTACACTATTTTATTCTCTGTATATTTTATTTATAAAATTTTACTTGATATATTATTGGTATGCACAAATAATACATAATAAATGTATAGTAATTTATTTGGTTGAATTCTAAAAGATAAAGATAGTATGGATATATGTTACGTATCATAATTGAGGACATCTTTATAATTTTTTTTTAGTTTCTCGAAAATAGTTTCTCTATCTCTATGAGATAGCGATAAGATTTGCGTACATTTTACCCTCCTTAGACTCCACTTGTGAAAATCTGTTGGATATGTTATTGTTGTTGTTTATAATTTTTTTGTTTTTATTTTTACTTGGACTATCACTTTAATTAGTATGTAGATCATGTTTCAATTTTAGAAAAATAACCTTCATATTCAACAATTAATCATGGCAACATATGTATAAATAGAAAGTGGGTAATTGTGTTTGGACAAGTTGATTATTTCTTTTTATGACAATTTCAAGAGATGAGTCATAGCCCACAAAACACAAGAAAAGAAAAATACTAGTTGTTATTTGAAATGAAGTTTCCAGGAACTAAACTTAGAATATGTATCTATTATCATAAAACTACAAATTTATGATTAAGTGTATCCACTATTTATAAATAACAATAATAATAATAATAATATACTTAGTAAAATTTTATAAGTAGAGTCTGATAAGGTTAAAATATACGCAGACTTTATCACTACTTTATAGAGATAGAGACATTGTTTACGGAAGACCCTCAACTCAAATATACCAGCGTTGAAAACAGAAAATACTAGATACAAAAACGACTATAGTGGAAAGCAATTGAAAACTCATAAATACAATACTAGTAGCAAAATAAGTGACGGCCAATAATAACAAAATATATAATGACACGACTAATCCTACAATTCTATTTTATCACAAGGTAAGACAACATTCTACTCTACTAGCCTAATAATTTTTTACTCTAATACATGACCTCTATTCCTTTCTATTACTTAAGATCATTTCGTCGGTGAAATGAAACTGTTGTCTAATCGATCATCTCCCCCAATACTTTTTCAGTCCACCTCTCCCCCTCCGCATAATCCCAAAATAAAATTATTCATGTATGCGTTTAACTTTTTAGTCTTGCTAGTATATTAATTTTGCAACTTATCCTTTTTTAGGAGTAATATTTTTAACTTTATCATGATTTATATGCCAGTATATATGGAAAACATTTGTTGTTATTGTTATTAACTTATTTTTATTGGATATGATGATGTCATGAATTGAACTTGAGGAAATTTTGGAGTTGAGAGGCAATTACTATTTTGTGACCATAGAAAAATTAGGTAATGCACCAATAAAAGGAACAGAAGATAGAAAACGACTCATTTATGAGTAACTCTTTTTTCCACCTTTTGGTTGAAATTTGACACATTTATATTTTCAAAGTATTTTGAGTACAAGTTTTGCTAGATAGTGATTGAAAAATGACCACAGTGCTTGTGATTATATTCTAGTCACTCATTATAAATTAGTTTAGGTATCTAATGTGACAATTCTACCTAATTTAAATGTAAATTTGGTAATTAGTATTTTTTTGTTTTGGGGGCTAATATATCTGCATTGAGGGTCCTTCGGGAACAGTTTCTCTATCTCTATAAGATAGTGATAAGGTCTGCGTATATTTTATCCTCCTTAAATCTCGCTTGTCGAATTTCACATGATAAGTTATTGTTGTTGCTAAGTATAAATTTTTTTAAAAAAATCATGGATTGTTACTCTATACTTGCTTCGCTTTCACAATTTCACTTCCTATTTCAAAGTAATAATGGCATGGACCAAGCAAATCTATCAAAATATTATGGAAAAAGAGTGTTTTTTTTCTTCTTATAATGATAAAAAGCAAAGGGACCTAAAGGGAAAAGTCATAAAGGAATTATGCAATATCCAAAGGCATAAAGTGAGGACTAATTGTTTCTAGCATTTAAATTTTAATCATCCTTGTCAAAAGCATGAGGAGAATTAGCTTATTAAAAAGTCAAAAATAATAAAAAAAATAATAAAGGCCAAATCATCATGAAGAAACAACAAATTAAAGAAAAAAACAATATACAAATCATCTTCTTAGCTTATTGAAAACTCATCACAACACCAAAACAGGCCAAAACATGATAAAGAAAGAACAAATTAAAATAGGGAATAGAAGGAGCAAGAATTGGAAAGGGGCTCACCCCTTAGTTAGCTAGTGGGGTGTTATTTGGTGCAAATGCCCATTGTGTTGTCATTGTTGCATCTTCATTAGGGTGCCAATTTGCCCATTTATTTTGTCCACTTTGTTAAAGAAATCTTCAAACTTATTCCCATGTTCTCTTATTATCTCTACTTTAATTAATTATTATCGCGCTATAGTTCAAGGCGTAAGAGATTGATTTGGATTTTTTTCTTATTCCCATGTTCTTTTATTGCCTTCACTTTAATTAATCACTGTCGTACTATAATTGGGGGAGCAAGAGGTTCATTCAAATTTCTTTTTTATTTTTATGTTCTCTTATTGCCTCCACTTTAATTAATCACTATCACGCTGTAGTTGGGAGCGCAAGAGATTTGTTTGATTTTTTTTTATTCCCATGTTTCTCTTATTGTCTCCACTTTAATTAATCACTATTGCGCTAAAGCTAGAGGCACAAGAGGTCCATTTGAATTTCTTTTTTAATTCCCATGTTCTTTTTTATTGTCCTCACTTTAATTAATCACTATACGCCAAAGCTGAGGGCGCAAGAGGTTTATTCGAATTTTTTTCTCTAAAAATACACATTATCTACCTCTTTCATGTATATATAGTACTATAAATTGAGTCATCTAGACTTCTTCGTCTCTTAACTTCTTATTTCGTTACATATCATCATATATAAAACTTAAATTTTGAATCGACCTTTTATTGTCACATCGCAATCCCCTCATGTGATTCAAGTCCTAAGTTGCCATTAATGAAATAGAGGGCAAAACATGTGCATATAGAATGTGATTCCTGCTATATAAAGCATGGGGCATCCACAAATTATTATTTTTATAGTTGCATTAAAGATATAACACCAAATAAATTTGTAAATATATTCAAATATTAATGGATGGCTGTTGGTAGATCAAGAAACATGATCCGTCACTTTTACTCCAACAATTATGGGTAGTGAGATCTAGCTAGCTTATAATTTTATTTATTTTTTTAATTTAATATATGAAGATAATGAGAAATGAATATATATGAGCTATGAAAAGAAAGAACATGTTTTTGAATCCAAGATATAAAGAGAGGAAAATAATTGTGGAAAAGGAAATGAAAAGTGTCAATGTCGGCAATGGGTGGTGATTGATGAGTCTTGGCCAACCAGCCAAAGAGCATGGGTGGGTTTTGGATTAAGTGCATAGGCGTGGCATTTTTTTGGCCAAGGTTGGGTGCGTAGGGTACTTATGTTTCTTACATCTTATGCTTTAGATGCTCTATTACAAAACTCACTTATCTCTACTATATCTTGACTCAAAATAGTACCGTCTTGGATCAACAGTAGAGTTGTTTATATATAGTACAATCTTCTTTTGAGGTAGATATATTTGAGTTAAAGATCTTTCGGAATCAATCTTTCTATATATCTCTAAAAGGTAACAGTAAGGTTCATGCACATTCTATTCTTTTCATATTCCACATGTAGGATTTCACTGGTTATGTTGTTGTTGTTGTAGTTGATAGTTGGAGCTAAGAGGTTTTGAGTTGAAGGTCTGTCGGAAATAGCATCTCTATCTACATGAGATAATGGCGATCTGCGTATACTCCACATTTGTCAGACTCTACTCTACTTTGTGGAATTTCATTGGGTATATTTGATGTTTGGTGGAGATAGGATGGTGCAAGAGAGGTTTATTTGTATCACGTTTTTAAAAAATTGTACTATATATATACGATCGAAAAGAAAATTCAAAGTCATTGTACAATAACTGTAAATACATATTCTTCCTCTCGTTCTAACATCTTTGATTGATTTATTGGTCCATTGTTGGTTGAATTCGTTGTTTTCATGGTCGTCTGAGGAAAAGATAAATGGATGATCAATATTATTATTCTTTATCTACATATTATGAATTTTTAATCTTCTTTATTTCTTTTGTATGTTTGTTTTACTTTAAATGACATTTATATAATACATATATTCTAGCTTCGTTATTATTTATAAATCTTGAGTTTAAGCCAGAAAATCAATCATTGATAATTATGTTAAGGTCGCTTTACACCTTGACTTGCAATTCTATTCGAAACCCTAAATAAATGTAAAATATTTTATGCACCGAAAGAAAATGTTTTTATTCCTTAATATTAACCATAGTTTTATAAAGAAACATGAAACTAGAATCTCAGATAAAATTTATTTTTCACTCTAAATCAACTACCACCCCCAAAAAAAGACAAATAAATAGAGACATTAAAGTAAATGGAAATCACCTTCACCCTTATACCATGTCTTACAAGGCCAAGACATGGTACCCCACAAAAGAATGGAAGTATTATTCAAAAATATATACTTATTATTATGAAATATACATAGTACATTATTTTTTGTCCAATCTAGAGAGATACCCCACCCCCACCCACCCCACACCTTATAAAAGTTTAAGAGTCAGTTTATTTTTACTTGTCCATTTT
>JAOTQJ010000102.1:23772305-23792902 GCA_025642045.1 Solanum sejunctum
ATTTAAGTATCCTTTTCTAGAAAATGGAAACTTACAACCATACTTATTATTTTTCGACATATGCATTCGACTTTTGTTAGGAATAATTTGAAATTATAATTACGCAAAAAATTTCCTCGCTAAATTTTATTCATCAATAGATTATTACAAAATTTAGTTAGCTACGAGAAATTTAACAAAAACTGAGGAACAAATAGGATACTAAATAAGTAGACTTAGAGGAACATCCGAACAAAGACAACCTTTTGATGATATATGTAGTTTATTTGATATCGTTGATATTCTTACGATAGATAAATTAAAAAATAGCTTTTGTTAGAAATAATTTGACATGTAATAATAATTGTAAGATTAATTTTGGAACATAAAGTTAATTTGGTGCGTAAAGACCCTATATTTATTATGATGATTGATGTCTAGTACTTACTTTGTCTAATTTTATGTGATATTTTTTCGATATTTTACTTTAATTAGAAATAATTTATTTTTAAATTTTTTTTTATTCTTCAGCAACACAAATATCTAAAAATAATTTTAGATTACAAATTTTTTAAAAAAAATTAAATATCATATCAAGTCAAAAAATATCACATAAAAAATGAGACGAAAGGGAGTAAGTATTATTAATATATTACCATACCTTCCATTACTAAGTGAGAGAATTTTAAGAAGTGGAACTTTTTCCATTTTCAACAATTGAGATAAGACATTTACAACCTTGATGAAACCTTTTCTACTTTATTTTACTCTTGAAAAGTGAAAAGAAATTTAAATTATAGGACAAAAGGAGTATAAAATTTCTACAAAATGATTTCTCAACACGCAAATTTGAAAGAATCCTATTTAAGCAAATATTTCCTGCAAATGAAATACTCCTATAAACCCATTAACTCATGGGAAAAATAGACGGGTAAGTAAACATATACTAGTTAATTAGCTAATATAGTTATAGCTTGAATTAATTACGTCTTGTCATTAACATCTTTTATATAATTACAGTTGAGTTTGTATAGCAAATCATATCAAATATATGGATACTGCGAATTGTATAGCGAAATATTCAAATATTGTGAATTGTATTATTAATTATACAAACGCCTTGTGCGAATTGTATTACAAAATATACACTCATTGCCAATTACAAGCAAACAATATGAATTGTATAATGAATTATATAAACATTATGTGCAAACTGTATAACAAAATATACAAACACTGCGAATTATATAGCGATAATATAAATGTTATGCGTGAATTATATAGAAAAATTTACAAACATGACGAATTGCACATTGAATTATACAAATGTTATGCCAATCGGATAGCAAAATATACAAACACTACTATAGCAATAGTTACAAAATGTAATTACCTAAATTGTATCTATTTCGACCTATTAAATTTCAGGACTAAGCTATTTATGAAAAAATTTCTTTTAACTTATTAAGAAAAGTGAAGATATATTCTTGTAGTTTAACTTGAATTTTCAATTTTTACTCCTAATTACAAGTTTTTTTAATAGCTACACAAATCATATGTCATATAAGTGCCCTCAGTTCAGCCCAGCCCAAATAAATCGAAACACAGACGGGCCCATTTCAAATCCAGTTCACATCTATTTGACCCGGCCCTTTTTCTATTTCTTCTTCTTTTTCTCTCTCTTTTCCCCTTTCTTCACTTCCTCTCTGCGATCTCATCTTTTGTCTCAGGTATGCAAGCTCACAACAAATAGCCTTTAAGCTTTTCATTGTTCCTTTCTTTTACACAGAGAAAAGCGGTTTGTTTGAGCTTTGAATTGTTTCTTCTCGTCGATTTTATGGTAAAGTCAATAGTGATTTATTATACTTTAAAATTTCATAGAGAAAAACAATAATCACTTGTATTTGATTGATATAATGTCAATTTCTGATCAAGTTTTGGTTTTTTCGAATTTTAGATTTGGGTTTGACCATATTGTTTAACGAGGGAATTTGTATTTTCGTAATGTATTCCAGAATTTGAAGAATCGTGATCAGCTTATAGAAGGATGGATTTAGTTGCCAAGTATCAGGTATTTTTTGGTTTGCTAAGATGGGTGCTTTTTAATTTTCATGGAAAATATAGTATGGATGGTAACAACCAACGCGGTGGTCTAGTGGTCAATGAAGTAGTTCAAATATCAGCAGAGATAAAACACTAGGTAATTCTCCTTATGGATGGAGTTACCTGATATATGTTGGTGGTGAAAGGTGACATGTATCCCATGGAATTAGTCAAATTGCATGCAAGCTGACTAGACACCATGGCTATTGAAAAAAGTGATAGTTGTATGGATGGCTAATGATGAATGTTTTGATAATATGTAACTAGGTATGATTGAATTTTTTGTTTTGTTTTGCAGGGTGTAGTTGGAAGAGTGTTTCGTAATGAAAATATGGGTTCAAGTGAAGATAGGTAAGGCTTTTTGTTCGAGGAATTCCCGTATTGATAGCTCTAAGCCTCTAACTGGATATATTCCAATGTGCATTTATGAATTGCTGTTTTTTATGCGATGAACAATTCGTGAACTTGAAAACAAAAATAACCTTACCAAAAGAAAAGATAGTAGCATAAATGATCCACTTTATGGAAGGAAAATGGATTCCCGTAAAAAAAATTTTTTAATCATATTTCTTGATGGGTTGAGTGCTTATTGCATCCATCAAATATGACCATGGTATAGATCGTGTGCAGTACTTATATTTTAAGTATGGTTAGAAGAAATGTGTTCTTCCTAGAATAGAAAATGTTTAAGACATATGATCCTGAAAATTGAGTTTTTCCCTTAGATTGTCGAGCTGATTATCTTGTGCTGCTATTTGCTTTTCTAAAGTTAGGACTACACAATTTCCATGTTGCAGTCTAGTACACCTTGTCTAGCATGTTAATTAATCTAGTTGTTGTCTTTACCAATAGCTATGTCGAACGCTTGCTTGACCGGATTAGCAACGGCGTGCTGGCTGAGGACAGAAGAGCTGCTATGCTTGAACTTCAGTCTATTGTCTGTGAAAGTCGTGCTGGTCAAATGGCCTTCGGAGCAATGGGTTAGTGTCTATATCTTGTTATCTGCACGGGAAGTCCGTTCCTATTTTTCTTCACCATCATACAATGATGTTTATTTAAATCTTTTATTTGTTGCAGGATTCCCAGTGATATTGAGCGTCTTAAAGGAGGAGCGTGATGATTTTGAGATGGTATGGTTGCTTTGCTGCCAATTTTGAAACTAGGATATGTCAATGTTATTTTACTGGGGCTTATGCATTCTGTGGATTATTGGCATGAAAATTCAAGCTACATGTTTGTAGAAACTTCTTATCTTTTCATGATGTCTAGTTTAAGTGCTAGCTTTTGGATGCTTTATTGCTTGTGTAGTCCCAATGATCAATATTTGACTTGAGTGAACATAGATGGTCTGAGTGAAATCAATACTAGTTTTTTTAAAGGCTAATGTTGTCAATGCTGTCAATAACTATGTTTCATTACCTACTGCTGTTGATGATTACGTGCAGACACATGTCTCTTTATTGGTTCTAAAAGGCAAAAAACACATCTTATATTAATTTATGCGCTGGCTGTTATTTAAGATCTTTCCTTTCCCCCTTCAATTTTTGTTTCTTTTTTTTTTTTTTTCCTTTTTAAAGAATTACTACTTATATTAGGTTTTGTTCTAAAGAGACTAACAAGAGGGAAGAGAACACTTTGAGAACTACCATTTCTGTTTTTTTAGGAAAAGGTAACATAAGTTGTATATATATTAAACAGACTTCAATATGTGCAGTCACCGTAATTACAATGTAAAATACTGGAAGGATTCCAATCCTTTGTCTTCTTGTAAGGATCCTTTGTCCTCTTGATAAGATTGTTCTATGTCAAGACTACCTCTTCTGCCAACAGCCATGTAAAGTAACTGTATATGGAATTTTGACTTCCCATATCAGTTTCCAAGGTCAACAGCCAATCAGAGAAGTACATTTGAAATGGGGTGGTTTGCTGGGTGAGACTGATAGAAAGAAAGGGCAGGGGGCAACCATGCATGGTACTTCTTGACCAGCCAAAGCTCCAAAAGTCTTAAGGATAAATTCCCTCTCTATGGAAGAAAGAGAGTGCCATAGCTATTATTTCAAAAGCTCGGAAATTCCTTCTGGGAACGGCCAGAAGATTGAAAGACCAGTGACTGGCCTGCTACTGCTTCGGATGTATAATACGACATTACTACTCTCCTTCCTACTTGTCATTTCCTTTTTAAAGCTGCTCATTCTTCAACCCCAGGATGTGCTGACCTATTCTATCTCAACTTTAGCTACTCAGAAACCTAAACTATGGATTTTTTCCCCGTCTTCCCAAACCAATTTACCTATTTGAGATGTCTCCTGTGTGGTGTGATAAGATTTTTTTAAATTCTAATTCTGTTGAGATCTTTTTCATTATCACTGTGGTGTTTTGTTTTTTTTTGGCCGGGGGAGGGGGGGGGGGGTTGATCAAACTGTGTGGTCTTCTGCTGGTAAAGAACAATTCTTGGTAGATACTATCTCAAAAGTAAAAACTTGTGCAACTATCTCAGCAGTGTCGACAGAACCCCATTTTTCTCTTTTAAAGTTTGGGACTACAAGGTATTTGCTTTTGAAAGATCTAATGCATTTTATTGTTTTGGTTGATCCTTGTATGATAGAGGCTGTTACTTTTTCTTTATTAATTAAAAAATAAATACACAGCAACAACGTTTTACTGAAAAAGTCCACATTTTCCATCAGTGGCAAATGATGAAATCTTCTCTTTTTGTCAATTGATGTATGTTTTATGCAACATTATTTCCTTCCTCATCTGACTCAGTACTAAAATTTACTCATATTGGGTACTTGAAGGTCAGGGGAGCTCTAGAAACTCTTGTGGGCGCTTTAACTCCAATTGGTCATGCAAAAGGGCCTGTGAATGAGGTTCAGCCAACTTTAATGAATAGTGACTTGCTTTCTAGAGAAGTAGATAATATCTCTCTTCTCTTAAGTTTGTTGGTAAGCATGTTATTGCTATTATTCTCGCTAATTTTAGTTGTATAATCAGTAATTTCGTTGCAATAAGCTGTTCTAATACTCTGGCAGTCAGAGGAGGATTTCTATGTACGATACTATACACTTCAACTTTTGACGGCCCTCCTAACTAATTCTCCACAAAGGTATGTTTAGCACTTCCACTGCATATTGTTTCAAGTGCTTTTTTATAAGCCCATGTTGAGGAGACAACATGCTGAAATAATATTCAGGTTACAGGAAGCTATTCTTAGCATTCCTCGTGGTATCACACGACTGATGGATATGCTTATGGATCGTGAGGTATGAATTGGAAATAATAAAATTATTATGCTCCTTGCCTCTGGGGGATTCTAACTTTGGCATGTCTTGAAGGTCATACGAAATGAGGCACTGTTACTTTTGACTTACTTGACCCGTGAGGCTGAAGTGAGTGCTGCTTCCTTTCCTTGGTGGCTGCCTTCCCCTGTTGTAAATCTTCAAAATTTACTTACTTTGTGCCTCGCATATGGCTTAACTCCTTTAAAATCTGCAGGAAATTCAAAAAATTGTGGTCTTTGAAGGTGCCTTTGAAAAGATATTCAGCATTATTAAAGAGGAGGGGGGTTCAGAAGGAGGAGTTGTTGTGCAGGTTTGGTCAAGTAATCTTAAGCTTATGTCTAAAATGTTCTTTGTAGACTAGTAGTGATTGGAATACATGGATGACTCTGTGTTGCATTCTCATTCCCTCGTTAACAAAACAATCCAGTGAATTTTCTGGAGGGAGCTGTAAAAAATAATTTTTCAGCCATCATGTGCTCAATTCACTTAAACCGTCGGTGAAATATTTTGGGTTCTTCACTTAAATTCATGCTGATGTTGGTATAAATACTTTGCAACTACGCAGCTCTTATTATTGACTAGTCATGCTGGAATTTGTTCAAAGTTTTTGAACTTGTGTAGTCTGTCAGTATCTTGCCTTTTACCTTTTCCATTCATTATCTGAGCATAATTTTCATCTTGTTCTTACCTATTTCCGACATTCAATGACCATCATTTTTATTGTAAATATTTGCAATTCATGGTTTCTCAAAGTTGCGTAGATATGTGATGCGAGTGCACTTGCATCTGGGTTCCTAGAAAATGCAACAACATACGCTGTGTAATCCCACAAGAGGGGTTGACCCCCCTACCCTGGGAAGTATTGGGAGGTAGAGAGGTTATTTCCGATAGACCCTCCGTTGGTTCAAGGAAAAGCATATTAAAGAAGATTATTTCTGATCACTGCTTTGTTATTGAACATTTATCTGAAACCCTTTGTTGCTTTTACTTTGGGAATTCTTCAGGACTGTCTTGAATTGCTGAACAATCTCCTGCGTAATAGTGCATCAAATCAGGTTTGTGCTTGGGCGCCGTCTCCCCAATGTTCATTACTCATATAATTTTGGTTTTCCTAGTACTTACTATGATTCTGTTGCAGGTATTACTTAGAGAGACTATGGGCTTTGATCAATTGTTATCAGTTCTGAAGCTGAGAGGGACGACCTACAAGTTTACACAAGAGAAGGTTAAACCCATGAGCCATTTATATATTTAATGTGCTGCTGATATGATTTTCTCATGCCTAAGCCTTACTGGTCTTTCTCATTTTTTTGCCTTAAATGATTGCCAGTAGACAATAAATCTACTCAGTGTGCTAGAAACCATTAATTTGCTAATCATTGGTGGCCCAGAAACTGATCCCGGGAGAGATTCAAATAAGCTGACTAATAAAACAGTCTTGGTTCAGGTTTGTTCTTTCCATCAATTTGAAAACTGCTTATGTTTGGCTTATTGCATCATTTCCTAATTTATCTGATTGATATTATAGAAAAAGGTCTTGGACCATCTTTTCATGTTAGGAGTTGAAAGTCAATGGGCTCCAGTTCCAGTGCGTTGTGCGGTGAGTTGACTAGTTCTTGATGCTTTCAAGTATTTGACTTTCTTTTCAAATTAATCAACTTTCATGGTTTCTTTCTGCATTGGTAATAGTTGGTTAGGCAAAATAAAAATGGAAGAGTATAAGGAGTGAGGAGATATGGCAGTTACTACAACTTTTCTACTTTGAATTCCATTTACATTATAATGTAGTAAACATTGTCCAGTATAGATGCTGCTATAGCTGACCGGTCTTGTAACTTTATCTTCAAAACGGCTTCTGTCAATGTCAGGCACTTCATTGCATTGGTGATCTAATTGCGAATCACCCGAAGAATCTTGAAGAGCTTGCAAGCAAAAGGCTCGGAGAGGAACCAGATTTAGAGCCTGCTTTGAATTCTGTCCTCCGGATACTTTTGCGCACTTCTAGTAAGCAAGAATTCATGGCAGCTGACTATCTTTTTAAGAACTTCTGTCAGGTTGGCATCTTAACTGAGTTCTTGCTTAAATTGTTAGATATTTCAAGCAGTTGTATGTTATGCTTTCAGAACGATGTCAGATATTGTTCAACAGTGCATCCTTTACTATCTCCTTTGTTGGGTCTTTAGTTGTGTGCTATGCTTTCTTGAAATGTGCCGTTTTTTAAAGCATGCTCTGTGTGATTGGTGCAGCAAAATCCAGATGGCCAGACAATGTTGGCATCTACTCTAATTCTGCAGCCACAGTCAATGATTCATGCCCCTGTTGAGGAGGATATTAACATGTCATTTGGAAGGTAATCTATGCTGTTGAAAGTTACTTCCTAGCTTTTTTTTTTAGAGTATTCGAAATGTCTACTGACTGATTAAAGTGTCCACTAATTACCCCCGACATCCCATAAATATATTTAACTCATTCAAAATAAAAAATATAAAAGCAAAAGATAAAGAAAGGGAACACTTTAATTTGCTTCAAAATGACCTTCACATCTCAGGCCGCCATCTCTATTTTTCTCTTCTTTTTTTTTTTGGCAGCATGCTTCTACATGGTCTTACCACAGGTGAAAATGAAGGTGATCTTGAGGTAATGTCATATGTTTTATACACTTTCTTGTTGGTTCTCCGAAATTTAAATACACACTTATTATTGAAGAAGTTTCAAAATAGACACTTCAATGCTTGGTAATTTATTAGTTTGTAAATTTTCACATCTGTTAGACTATTAGTTGAGGTTCCTAGACTCATCCAGTACACGTGATTCCGGATACATAATCCTTCAGTTCATGGAAGAGAAACAATTGGCAACGGTAACCTAACCTACGGACATAATTTGCTTTCGATATACTTCATAAGTTATAGAAGGTTAAACTTAGTACATAAAAAAGATCCTAGAAATCATTTTTACTGAACTGTACATAGAAAAAAGATGACATCAAATACTTACTAGAAAAAACTCGAAAAAAACTCATATTAGATTGTAAAACAAAAGGATAGTAATTTAGTCTGTTAAAGGTGGGAATTTTTCTTTTATTGTTAATTCTGTGAGGGGATATTTATTATTTCAATCTTGATGTTATGTTCTCAAAGTTGGCAAATTCATTTTCTCACCCTGACTAATCCCACGAGACATCTGGTACCTCCCACCTGCAACAGGTGTCAGGTAGTTTTGTCCATCAAGGTTAGGATAGATGTGAAGAAATCACCTAGTGTTTTGATCCATCTTGGGATTTGAACCCGAGAGACCTCATGGTTCTTAATCAATTCAATAACCCTTACCACTAGCACTAGGCCAAACATCCAACTTTTTCAATTTCTTGATTTCATCTTCCATTAGAATTAGAAATTGTGTTAGAGGTGAAAATTGACCTGTTATTTTTCTTGAATCCATTAGCATTTTACTCCATTATCGTTATCTCTGTCTTGGTATATCTGATGTTCACGAGTATTGCTCATTTTAGATTCTCCCAATGCTTCCAATCATCTGTTCTTGCCAAAACCCCTAAACCCACTTCCCACCAGCACATGGATCATGGAATACTTGAAATATGTCACGTTTATTCTGAAGAAAGAGAGCAAAATCCTTGTTTAATTAACTCTAAATAAGTGTTGAATAATTGTCTCAAAAGATTTTAAATCTTGGTACTTCACCGTCAGTCAGGAAATATCTATTGTTTCAGGAATTAATATGCATCTTTGGAGCATTAATTGTAATGTTCTCATTGACTCAACTTGTTAATTTTTAATATGCAGACTTGTTCAAGAGCTGCCAGTGTTCTTTCACATGTCATCAAGGGTAATAACCAATGCAAGGAAAAGGTATACTATGTTCTTCCCACCATCCAAAGATCTTAGTAAAATAAGTTTTTACACACATGAATGAAAAGATAAAAGGTATTTTATTTTCATCTTGGGTTTTGGGGGGGGAGGGGAGGGGACGGGGCGGTGCTCTCGTCTACCTATCAACAACAAAAAATATCATCTGGACTTTTATGTTTTGTGGAGCTAGAATTCGTTTATGTTTCATAGATACTGCAAGATACACCTTATATTCGGGAGAATGGTTATGCTGGACTGTGTTGCTGTTTCTGTGATAAGAATTATATGATACAGAAGTTGTCTGCCTTATTCTGTGGTTGTAACATATAAGTGAATTGCAGGTTCTGCAAATTGAACTTGAAGCACCGACACCAGTTCTAGGAAGTGCGGAGCCTTTGTTACACCGTATGGTGAAGTATCTGGCTCTTGCCTCTTCTATGGAAAGTAAAGATGGAAAATCAAGCACATCTGACAATGTTTTTGTTCAGCCCATTATCCTGAAACTGCTAATTATTTGGCTTTCTGATTGTCCAAATGCGGTGCAATGCTTCCTGGATTCCCGTCCTCACCTAACGTATTTGCTGGAGCTGGTCTCAAATCCTACCACAACTGTTAGTGTAAGGGGATTGGCTGCAGTACTACTAGGGGAATGTGTAATCTACAACGAAAGCAATGCTAATGGAAGGAATGCCTATAGCATAGTTGATGCCATAAGCCAAAAAGTTGGGCTTACGTCTTACTTCTTAAAGTTTGACGAAATGCAGAAAAGCTCTCTTTTCACATCTGCTAAACCAGTTTTGCCACGTAAACCATTGACAAGATCTACCGCTGCTAGTACGGCTGAGATTGAAGATGGTGCAAATGAATCATCTGATCAGAAAAATGAGCATCCTATGCTTGCATCAGTATTTGATTCTCCATTTGTCTATTTTTTGAAGCGCTTAGAGGCTGATATTAGAGAAAAGATGGTAGAAGTTTATAGCAGCCCAAAGAGCCAGGTGACCGTGGTACCAGCAGAACTTGAACAAAGGAGTGGGGAAAACGATGTTGACTATATCAAGCGGCTGAAGACTTTCGTGGAGAAACAATGCCATGAGATACAGGTATTTAAGAACCTTTTGGAATGCGCCTTGTCCATTTAGTACAGGCTTAGAATTATTTTCCTCTCACTATTTTACATCTGAATATAGTTTTGCATGCACAGTTCTGGCCTCAGCTGTTGGACAAAATTCGTTATAAAACAAAGCTGGTGCTACTTAATTCACTTGAGAATTCTATTTCAATAAAAAACTTAATCTACTTGTGAAAAACTACGACAATTTTTTAAAATAATTCAGTCATCTTTATTCAATATGATTGAAAATTATTTTGTAGCACTACTACTAAAGTAAAGTACCTTCTACTTGATAAAGCTTAAGAAAGGTAAATTTACTAGTAGGACCATTATGTACGAAAATGGACCTCTAGTACCTCAGGAGTAGGTCTATTTTAAATGACCCGAGTATATCTTACCTGTGTGATTTCTAAGTGGTATAATTCTTCTTATATCCTTCTACTGAATATGAGCCTCTTTGAAGTCCGCACTGTTTTAAAGTTCTGGCTCCACTCATAACCATGGTTTAAATTTGCAAAATGAATGCTTGTTATACCCTTACCGAGGATATGACCTTTGATAGGAGAGTGGAGGTTGAAGGCTAGTAAGTAGTTTCGTGTCTGGTTTCTACGCCTAGCAATACATATTAGTATTGTTTTCAGTTTCCTTTCTACTATTTTTATATTTCTCTTAGTTTTCTATTACTAGCTGTCTCGTATGCCTCTATTTTCTTACTATCCTGCTATTGCTTAGCCGAGGATCTTTCGGAAACAGCTTCTCTAGCTGACAAAGCAGAAGTAAGGTATGCATACATATTAACCTCCCCAGACCCCTCTCATGGGACTATACTGGGTATTATGTTGTTAAATGCTAGTCATATTGCTTAAAGTTGCTGAATCTTAGTGAAGTAATTTGCTTTCGTGAACTTTGAAGTTCCTATCTACCTATCCTCCAATGCGACCTGGCAGACAGAAACTGGCATTTCATACTACTAGCTGCATTTTCTGCATACTTGGGATGCATGTTTGCGTTCCTCCTTCCCTATTACTTCTTACTTCTGCTTTTCTGACAATATTCGCCTGCTCTGCTTTATTCCAAACAGGATCTTTTGAGTCGGAATGCCACTTTGGCCGAGGATCTGGCCAAAACTGGTGGGAACAATTCATCCGCACTTGAGCGTAAAGCCAGTGGGGGTTCAGACAGAGTTCAACTGGAGACTCTGCGTAGGGATCTTCAAGAGGCTTCTCAACGTATAGAGACTCTAAAGGCAGATAAGGCCAAGGCTGAATCGGAAGCTTTAACGTACAAAAACCTAGCTGGTAAGACAGAATCTGATCTTAAAAGCTTGTCTGATGCATACAACAGTCTGGAACAAGCCAACTTCCAACTAGAAAAAGAAGTGAACGCTTTGAAGAGTGGAGACATTGAGGCGTTAAAGGAAGAAGCAAGGGAGGAAGCTCTGAAGGAGAGCGAAGCTGAATTGAGTGATTTGCTTGTGTGCCTCGGACAAGAACAAAGCAAAGTGGAGAAACTCAGCGCTCGGTTGAGAGAGCTAGGTGAAGATGTAGATAAATTGCTGGAAGACATAGGTGATGATACTGGTGATGCTGATGAAGAAGAATAGTTTTGCTGTTGTTTTCTTTCTCAAAGTAAATTCATTTCATTGTATTTCTTCCTAGTTTTTTCTTCCCTCCCCTCTTGTGGTGCATACATTGTACATTGTAAAAATTTCACACAAAACCAAACATTGTTTATGTTTGAACCAAGTATGTAACCCATTCTCTTGCATTATTCTCTGGTAGGTTACTTTCAGTTGCCTGTCTAAGATGAGTAAAAATCTCTTCTTTAGTAGTTTAAATGAGGCACAAGATAATAATGGTATTCGAAAGCAAAAACAGTAGGTGATGGTTTTTTATTTATCAAGCGTTGATGAACCGAGTTATTTGGTATTCGTGTTAATAGAAGGTTACGTTTCGATTTGTTTTACTCGACTCCTATCTTGCAAATAGTCTCTCTATTTTTGAGATAGTAATAAAATCTTATATACATTTTATCCTTTTTAGATCTCACTTGTGATATTTCATTGGATATATAGTTATTGTTGTTACGTGACTCCAATACGAAACGTAGATGTCTCATCACTTGTTCATTTCAGTAAATCAAGAAAGTTTGGTTTAATAAAATGCATTTTTAATTAAAACTTCTTGCAAAGATATGTCAGATATATAGAAATCAGATAATATGAAAGATAGATGTTTCCTTCGTTCACTTTTGTTTGTTATTATTTTATTTATCGTGGTCAAATTATATGAATCTTGACCAATAAGATATACTTTTTCATCATATTAATATAAGAAGAATTATAACTTATAACATTTTTCGTATAGTTTTCAACTATCTAAATTTTAAATTTTAAGTATTAAATTTAATTTTAAAATTTAGTCAATTTGATTTTAAAAAGTAAAATAGCGACAACTAAAATTAAATAGAAAGAAGCAGTAACTATGAAACTATGTGGATAATTGACAAGAGTTCAAGTTGTGTGTTTACAACATTTAAAAAGAAAAATGATATGAGTAGATGAAACCTAGGACACACAATTTCCTAACATATGGATTCCATGTTCCCTATGTTTGGGTTTTTGCCACCCCCACTTTTCCCTTTCCAATAATTTGACCTAACACACATCACTAGCTTTGACTTTTTGTCACTTTACCTAATATATTTTTTTAATTAATATGCCATAATGCCACCTTCTTGAACAATTTATGTAACTTTTTATCCATTTATTGATGTCTACTGTGGTATAAATTGAATTCTCCAAAAATAATATATTTTTGAAGACTCGAAAATAATGACTCCTCACAACTTAACCTTTTACAAATTTTAAGGACCACAATGCTCATTTTTACCAAACTTATGGCCAAAACAGCTCAAGTGATACTTAAGGCACTATTTTGAACATATCATCAAAAAATGAGAAACCATTTTGTCATTTGCTAAAGACTATTTTAGTCAACAAAATAATCACCAAACACACTTTTAGTGGATCCAATTATGAATAATAGTATGTCAATGGCATTCTTCCACTGCCTTTGACAATTGCCATATTTTTTTCAAAACAAGACCATACTTTCTTGTTGCAAAATTAAAACTCCATTGATAAGAAAAAAAATATAACTTTTAAAACTTGTAGTCTAAAATCATTCTGAGATATTTATGTAATTCAAAATTATTTTATTAAGAATAAAAAAAATAAAATTAAATTATTTCTACTTAAAGTAAGATAACATTCATTTTTAAACGAACCAAAAAAATATCATATAACATATTGCACCAAAATTAACAGCCAATGATTAAAACTAGAGCCAAAAAGTGGGTTGAGTGTCCCCACAACTTCATTTTGTTTTTGAATAAAGAATAGAAGATCCAGTTTTCCTGATTTGGAGACAAATCTTCAGTATTTTGCTCAAATATTATAGTTTTCAAATAAGAAAAACCAAATCATTGGTGTTGTAGGTGGACCAAGAACTGACTTTGACAAATGTTGTCCAAAGGACTAGGGTCCAAATATATTTGACTAAATTTATCATATACAAACACAAATAATAATATAAAACTACCCTTGTGGAAAGGTACCATTAAGATATAAAATTGATAAGTATACTAGCTTCAAGTTCACCTTTAGTGCCTTGAAAATCTCTTACCTCTCCATATAGAGAAAGTGTATATAACGACCACCTGTTCAGTGAAATCCCACAAGTAGCATTTAGAAAGAGTAAATATACATAGATCTTACTACTATCTCATGAAGATAGAGAAGTAGACACTCGTCTCAAAGAAAAGCCTATGGAGGAAGCACTAGTACATGGAAGCTTCTTGTGACCTAAGCAAGTAGAGTCTATATTTTAACATAAGACATTAGCAGCATCTTGCATTATATATTACCTTTATCTTGTCAAACACAACATAAGAGAGACTTCAATTTTGAGCATTGTCTTAGGCATACTTTATACCAAAAAAGTACTTGTTCCCTAAGCATTTCTTGAAGAATTTAAACCGCTCAAACAACAACAACAACATTACCCCAATGCCTCAAGAGAATTTGTCGTCGAAGATGCAAATCTAACTTACCCAAAAAAAGAAAGAGGGAGACGCTAGGAAGGAAGAAGAACAAGACCTCCAAGTTAAACTGCAGAAAATTGAACTCAGAAGACTTCTGATCAAAGTAACTGATAAAACTATGCTACACTAATCGGATATCTAGTGTATACCTAGGATAGTTTACATTAGCTCGTCTTTTTCTCTAAAACGTAGTAGTCATAAGTGAAAGAAACTTGGATGGATCCAAGAATTTTTTTCCTAAGTTCAACAAATGAAGAAATACATTCGAGAATCAATTGAGGGGCGAATACAAGAAGAGAAGACGGAAGGAGAAGAAAGGCTCGAGTTACTCATCATCATACTTCACTGAGCTCGCCTTCCTTGCATACACCAACATCCACCACCATGGTTTTTCCCTTCGAACTTAAGACTCTGCAACAATTCCTCCTTGGAGACTGCCAAATATCAAAATACACCAGTCAATTATATGTAGAGAATAAATGGCTACTTAATAAAAGAAATTAACTAGAATTTTCTTCGCAAATACAAGTGCCTTAGTATGCTCCGATTTCTGTTGTTTAGGTAGCTATCAAAGATTTTGTACATCTTTTTCTTCTTTGTTTTGGTTAGGTACTAGTTCAAATCAATCCTTTACAGGATACACTTTTTCCTATCTAGTATCGTTCTAAGAACACATATGCCACCCAAGAACACAATGTAAAGACACTACGAGTACTTACATCTTCGATGTTCATGAAGCAAAAATAAGCTAATTAACAAAAGGAACTTACTCGATCCCATAGATGTGGATCAGGCTTCTTATACACCTGAACACGATCAACACCAGCAGGGTCTGTCGTCTTCCACTTGCATGCTGGATGAGGAACTCGATGACGAGTATACTGGCTCACTGTTTGGTTGCTGTAAGGATCCATTTTGGCACTTGATAAATAAAACACAAAAGGTTTTTGGCATGGGTTCCTCGCAACAGGCCTCGTGTTAAAAGCATATGCAGTGTAATCTGCTCTTTTATACCAATTCAGGAAAGTTCTTGATGGCATTTCTATTTCACGGGGAGACAACACTCCACGGAATATTTGAACTGCAAATCCCCATGACACTGATACGGTCCAACTGTTAGCTTTATCATAGCAAATGGATTGTTGCATAAGACCAGCCGAGTCAAGCTTCATTGGAACTTTAAGACGCCGTAAAGCTTGCACTCGAGTCACATTGGGAAAGATTGGCTCCACCACATCAAGATGGTGCAATGTTACCAATGGAGCGATTGGATGTGACGCTAGCAGACCAAACAAGTTCCCATACACATCGTACTGCATCCCATCACCATGAAGTCAAAATCAGATAGGTCTTTGTAAAATTGATTAACAGTGTATAAATACAGCGTGAAATTACTTTTTCACCAGCATTTTCCATTATGCAGTATAAACAACAAACACTATAAATTTGTGGTTGTACAAGCCAGAGACTGAAACAAGAATATACAGATTATAAGGTCTTTCTGCTTACAAAGACAAGTATACACGAACCATTTAAGACATGCTATGCAGAATTCAGCAATTGATTTAATCTTTGGTTACACGCATACTATAATTTTTTCACAAAAAGCATCATTTAGCAATTATCAGCAACAACTACTACATTCTAAATTCCACCCTAAATTATCTCAGACCTCATCACTTACATATATACTTTTTCAGGGACAACTCAACTGGATGTTAAAAAGAGAAAAAATACAAACATCTATATTTGTCTGGAAGCCGATTTAGTTCAACCTTGTATTAAATCCCCTCCCCCCTGTCTTTCACATAAAAAAGTCATCTTTAAGCAGTATAGAAGTCTCCATGCTTCTACTACCACTCTTGCTTTCTTCTTTTGTGATTTTGGCACACGTGCCAAATGATTCTTTGACTTGTCACAGAATTAACAAGGTCACCAGGCTCCTCTTCTGACTTGCAGTAAGCAGATACACGTGATATGTTTAAAGACTCATAAAGAGAAGCCCACTACCAATTGTGAAAATGCAGTGAAAAGTACTCAACAATGCTTACCAAATTTACAAAACCAACATGTGAGATACTCAGATGTTGTCAGATATGAGTTTATAGTAAAAACTGTAAAACAAATCATACAAATAAATATAACCCGTCGTTTCAATTTGTTTGTCTTGCTTTCTTTTTTTTTAGCAGTTTCCCTTTTCGGCAACTCTTCAATTAAAACTTTTCACATGACATGTTTAAGTTCACAAGATTAACTCGAATTGAGGAAGATCTAAGGCTTTCTTTGATTTGCCTCTCAAGACCATAGACTCAAAAGTTCTTTACTTTCTTAAACTTCCTTGTCGTGTCAAGTCAAAACCAGACAAACGAACTGAAATGCAAGCGCTATATGTACACTTTCAAGATTCACCCATATAGGCAGAAACATCTAAAAAACATGAAGCAACTAAATAACAACGGGGTCGGGAGGCTAGAATGTACGCAGACCTTACCACCCGTCACGAAGCAACTAAATAAACCCCAAAAAGACAAAACTAACCTGGTGAAAACCAAGTTCTTTGGTGAGTGGAACCCCAAGTTCAGCCATACAAGCCTGCATTCTATCATCAGAACCATAAAGACCAGGGTACCTTTGAATACATTTATCTTGCATTTTCTCAAGAGCCTTAGCTAAAGGATAACTAATAGCAAATCCACCACCCCCATATGCCATACTATAAGAAAAATAAATATTCTGCAAATGACTTTCACTTAAACTCCCAATATAATAATACTGATTATGATCATATTTGTTCAAAATTCTCACTAAATTATCAGTAACAAAAACTGTATCATCATCACCCATTACAAACCACCTTACATTCTCCATCCCTAACCTTAATGTCTCCGATACAATCCTCGATATCCGTATTGCAGACCGATGACCCTGCCGGTTTCTGTAATCAAACCGGGAAGTGTCACCGGAAATTCTCAGCTCCGGCACAGATTCCCCGTCACCTTTCGATGTTTTCACCGGTTTATCTAACCAAACAATCCCTCTCATTTTTTCCTCCGGTTTCCACCATAACTTTATATATTCCATCCGTTTCTCCCAGAGCTTCGCAGAAGCTGCAATGCCGAAAACTATATGCTCCAACCCGGTTTTCTCTTCCGGTTTCTCTTCCGGTTCTTCGTGAACTATCACCGACCGGATCGATTTACTGGAATTAATCTCCGATGAGTGAATGAACAGACTATTATGAGCCAAAACGATGTCGTTGTTGCAGGATTTAGAGGAAACGAGCTTGAGAGTGTAAACCATATAACTGGCGAAAACAAAAAATATAAACCATAGCATGAGCTTCGGCAAAGCTCGATTTAGTAAAAATGGTGACCCAGAAGCACTTCTCATCTGATCCCAGATGATTTTTTCTGAATCTTTTTCTTTATGGGTCACTTTCATCGTCACTAAAACCCCTCAACAACAACTAAAAACAGAAACTTCGCAAAAAAATGCTTCAAGAACTCATTTGGGTAAGCTAAATTTTGGATTTTTTACAGGATTTTGAGAAGATGAGTGGTGGATCTGATGAAAAAGAGAAGAGGGTCTTTGAATATGTAGTGGAAATTTGAGAATCAATGAAGAAAATAAAGACATAAGGCTGAAAAAAAAAAGAGTAAGGGGTTTCAGGAAAAGGGAGAAAAGGGGATAACATGCATTGGAGAATTGCTGCGTTCAAGAAGAAGAAGAAGAAACCGCGAGTCTTGTGATTTCTCTCAGCAACAGCTAAGAGGAAGAGCAGGAGAAGGACAAGAGAGTCCTTTTCTAGCTTAAAGGTGTCATCTTTTAAGGACTCTGGTATGTAAATTTTACTTGTTTCAAGTAAACATGCGATTAGTAACAAATCATAATTCATTAAGACACGTAGAGTTATGCGGGCATTAAAAAATATATAAAAAGAAAAAATATAATAATAGAGAAATAATAGTTAAAGCACATATAATTTTTCTTAAAGTTTATATTTAAATTATTAGTAGTATGGAATTTATTTTATTAATCACTTGTCAATTTAAGAAAATATAAGATAATTATACTACTTTTTTATCGAATTAGATTGGATCGGATTGGGTCGAGTCGTCGCATCCATTAACACTGCGAGTGGTGTACTTTGTGTGAGCATAAAGAGAGTTATAACACTCTTTTTGATATATTTGAATTGAAATTCGATTTAATTTAAATATAATAATAATAATATATTTAATAAAATTTTATAAGTGAGGTCTGAAAAGGATAAAGTGTACGCAGATCTTATCACTATCTCATAGAAGTAGAGAGGAAATCTGGGGATCCTCATCTCAAAATGCAAAAGCAGAAAGAATTAAATATGATAAAAAGAAAAAGAAGGAACAAAAAAAATGACTAGATCAACTAATAATACATAACATAAGACAATATGTAATTATGATAAAATTAACATATAATATGACACACACACCCTCTCCCTAATTCTACTATACCCCATCTAACCCTATCAATTAGTCTACTATTCTAATTTAAATATATATATATATAATAAAAATTTAACTATTAAAGTAAAACTTTTAGATATTTAATAAATTAAAATAAAAAAAATTTAATCATCTCATTATAATATTATAGGATACGTGTGTACGTTCAAAGATAGTAAATTGAGGTAAAAAAAGGTCGTGGCAGTATTTAGTATTGGCTACTGGGGTCGGTGGGATTTGATCCCATGTGAACACACTTAAATTAATGTACCCTGCGACCTACCAAATGTCGGGGAAATTTTTTTATAGTAATTTAAATATAATTTTTGTGGAAAATATGATAATTTCCAGCTTAATATAGAAAATGGTACCAAGTAAAAAGTGGTGATATTTTTGGAAAATATGAAGAAGAAAATCATAGACTATATTTTTGATGTGCCTCACTATAGATAGTATATATTATAATTGTGTTTGATTACGTTTTTTGGGGGGAAAAATATTTGACGAATTTAGGTGTGAACAATTAACCAAAGTTTTGCCTTGCAAAACAGAAGGAATCAATTAATTAATTTAGAGACCTTTTGGGTTTGGCAAATAAATAAATAAATATGTCTACTGTTTTAAGTCTTTAATTAATATGCCAACTATAACACCCGTAATTATTACTCATTTTTCTCCACTTAGTCAAGACAGTGCTGGCATTTACTCATTAATTGTAAGTATAAAGATAAATCCAACACTATTCTAACTTTTTTTTAATTCTACAAAATTTACATATTCATGCTCATCATAAGATATATGTATATATTAAACTTCAATATATATTCTGTTTATATCTATTCAAACAATTTGAGGCTTGAGATATTTAGAAATATATTTTTTTGTAAAGTTTTGAGTATGTTTTTATAATTTTATAGTATTTCTATTTTAGTTTTGCATTAAAGAAGGGTTGAATTAAGTAGTTACATAGAAGAAAATGACACTATTGAACCTATAACTTATCAATATAGGTTGTGATGTAATGGTGGGAGTGTTTTACTCTTAATCAGAGGTCTCGAGTTCGAGCTCTGGGAATGAAAAAAATAAAAAATCTTATTAAAAGCGTCATCCTCAAATAGGCCCTGTAGTGCATGATTTAGATTTAGTCGAAACTTCACGAGCTCTGAATAATAAGTGGAAAATAAAAAAAAAAACTATAACTTTTTTAAAAGTACTATTTTTTTTCAAAAAAAAAAAAACAATATCACTTGTCAGTACTAGAATCCATACTAATTCGAATCTGTATCACGTAGTGATCATAAATAAATAAATACGGTTTATCATTTTTTCTTTTATTATGAAAGATGGAATCATAAAACCAAAAAAAAGTGTTCATAGAGATTTCAAACTGTTCAAAATTGGGCTTTTGGGCCATACAGAGATGGGCTTTAAATTGCATAAAAGCCTGCTTTTCTTTTGCAACTTTGAGCCCAAACCCTTTTGGATCGGGTCAAGATCTAAGAAATATTTACATAAATAATATATTATATATCAAATATAATCCTCTTTTAGGGTACTTTTTATTTATTACGATCTATAATAGATTTTGTCAATAAAGTATAAGAAATCTTTTCTCTTTCTTTTTCTTATTCTCTTTCTCTTTTCCTTTCTTTTTCTCTTG
>JAOTQJ010000102.1:23800538-23820832 GCA_025642045.1 Solanum sejunctum
AATTGTTGCTATCACTGAGATGTTAAATTCTTTCAGAGGGAAGAATCAAAGTTGTTAAAACTTTTTCTTATTCAATTATGTTTCAGTGAATAACATGAACCAACAAGGATTGTGATTGAGTGAGAAGTACGCGTTCATTCTTAACTAGAGTTATTTTTATTAGGGAGTGTTTTATTCAGCATGTAAGATTTCTCGACACGAATTTGAATTTAGTCAGACTTCAATGTGCGGACTAGGGACCGAAGACCAGATGGAAAATAGGGAAAAAGGACATAAACATGAAAGAAGAATGAAGTGACTGCAGCTCTAATTGTTGCTATCACTGAGAGATTTCTAAGTTGTACTACTGTTAACAATTCTAATCAAAAATTCATTTAATTTCTCTGATAAATTACAAGTAATATAAAAGAAAAGAAAAAACTAACAAATTAAACAAATACAATAATTAGTCAATTTCAAGATTATTCTACTTCTCCAATCACAAATTGGAGACGAGGGTTTCAGGGAATAACCTCTCTAACTCCGTAAGTTAGAGGTAATGTCTGCTTACATTTCAGCCTCCCCAGACTCCACTTGTGGAATTACACTTGATATGTTGTTATTTGTTCCGATCACAAATTGTTAGCTTTTCCTAATAGTAGAATGGTGATGTGAAGAAGCTTTTGCTAGCACTGAAATGATGGAATGGAAAGCATTTGCTGCAATTCTTGATTTTATCTGACCCCTTCTTGGTATAGGCCTTGTGTAAACTCCAGCAATGTTGTGATTCATATTGATTTATGTGAATTTGTCAAATGGGACAAATTTGCTATGAAAGATTGGTCTTGCTTTTGATTGAATGAGTTGGGTTCTTTATATAGAGGAAAGAGACAGTCTTGTCTGGGAGAGGTTTATTTGTCAAATGGTTTTGGATTTACAAGTTAAACTTGATAGGTTACAGTATTTAATATTATGCTGCACCTTTTTCTTTTTAGTCTATTTCAAAAAGAATATTATTTTACTTTAATAGAAAATAATTTATCTTTAAAATTTATTTTTTATTCTTAATAAAATGATTCTCAATTACACAAATATCTAAAAAAAATTTAAAAGTTCTCCTTTTGTTCTTAAATACGGTGCCAAATCAAAGGGTACCACATAAAATGTGACAGAGGGAGTATACCTTTGAATTTCGAGATGCAAATTAATCTATTTTTGATCATAAAATTTTCATATATATTTTTAAATATTTTAATTTGTCAGTGACTTATAATACTTTTTATGTAGTTAGAAATATATCAATCCATCTCAAAAATTTGAAGATCCTATAGGCAAATTCTTAGTCAAATTTATACCGTTTGCTTTTGAAAAATAAAAAGTGTCAAATAAATTGGGAGCGAAGGAGTAATAAATAAATATACATTCAATTGGAGGTGCTCCCTGAGTTAAAATGTTCATTTGTCGGTGGAGGCTAAAGTTGAGTATCTATTTATACATTATGCTTTTTGAAATTATAGTTTTAAATAAAATATTAATTAAAATTTTGATAGTTTTTGAAAATACTATCTTAAGGCATGAAGTTGAAAAATACTAAATTCAACTGAATTCATTGAATGAAATTAAACTTCAAACTGAATTCAAACTTTAATATTATAAATTTTAATAATCTTTTTAAATTTCAACATTCTAACTTAATATCCTATAATATCAAATAAATTTTAATAAAAAAAATATAAATTTAATAAAATTACTGAATTCCGTTAAACCTACATCGTCCCGACTCTACCTCTGTATAGAGTAGGGGGTTGGGTGGCATTCCAGCAGGATTGTCTGGCTATACAAGATTCTTTTTTCCCCAACTTGTGGGCATTTAGATATCTACTCAATTTATTTATTTATTTATTTTGACGTAATAACTTACTCTATTTTAATAACGTATAATCGTATAAATCTGTCTGATCGAAAACAAACTTTTGTATACAGAGGCTGTATATACTATAAATTCTGAGCTGTCTGGTTTCCATTTTACTACGTTTTTAATATAAAGTATACGGCAGACAAATTGAAATACAAGTCTATAGGTAAGATTTTGCTGGTTTTTATTTTTATGATATTCTTTTGAATTTTTGACAGCTAGCTTATTCAATGTAATAAAAAAATTTGGTACCTTAAAGAGTGGTTTTGAAATAATCATTACTTGATTATTGTTTTAAAAAAACATCTGATGTATAGAAACAAATTAATAAATCATACTTTATAGAAAAAATTATGTACATAAGTAAAGATATATTAGTTAATATAACTATAGTTTGAATTAATTACGATTTATTTTAAACATCTAGCTATAAATTACAATTTGAGTTTTGTGTAATTCAGGTGATATATACAAACGTTATGCGTAATTATACAAAAACTGTGTGTGAATCAAATTGTATGCCGAAATATACAGATACTGTGAATTGTATAGCGAACTATACAAATATATACAAATGCTGCTATAACTATAGAAACTATAATTTTTATATATTTGTTATTTATAAAATTTATTTATTTTTTAATGAATATAAAAAGAGCTAGAACGATAATTAAA
This sequence comes from Solanum sejunctum, assembly GCA_025642045.1. NCBI lineage: Eukaryota > Viridiplantae > Streptophyta > Magnoliopsida > Solanales > Solanaceae > Solanum > Solanum sejunctum. The sequence goes on from JAOTQJ010000102.1 coordinate 23,803,108, forward strand.
ATGAGACGGAGATAATATTAGATAATGTAAGAATTGAAATTGAAACAACATATTCATAACTTTTATGCTGCTGCACATGGTTGTCGCCTATTTCCAACAAAAAATGATAAAGTATTCATTCATTACAAAAAAAACAATTTTCATGCCCATGGCAACTTATTTATTTAAATATTTAAGAAGAAGCTGACTCGCAGAGAAAGTATAACATATGTGTAACATAGAAGGAGAAAGTGTTATAAACTTTGGATAAAAGTTTTGATAAATTGTGATAATAATACTATGCAAAGGTAGTAAAACTTCATCGCATTGATAATTATGTATATGGCTATTGTTTTAACGATCTTCGTTATTTTTGACATCGTCTAGTACATTTAAATTTTCAACATAATATAAGATCAGTCTTCTATTTGGTTCTTTCAATCCAATGATAATGCTTTACGTAAGTATCTTCATTAAGTATTCATTCGTAGATTAATTTATCGATATAGTGATCAATAAATCACTGATCAAAGAATTGAACAACATCTTCCACATTTACTAATTTGGCAAGATCTACCAATATAGTGGCTGAAAAGAAGCAATTGGATCACTTATTATTGTTTACTCTCCCTACTATAGTAGAATAATTTACTTTTTCAAAAAATATATATAATATAGCTTGATCTCTAAAGAACGTGGCAATAGAAAAAAATGACCTCTCTAATGTATATTTAATTATACTGACATGGCCCCACTAATTTATTTCGATCGGAGCATCGATCACACTTGACATATATTCAATTTTATCTCATCAAAATTCCAAATGATATAACAAGTTGTAGTAATTCTTTAGATTATATTAGTGGAAGGAACACTCTCCCCATGCACTTACCAATTATTTAATTCTTTATAAAACTTTTATCTTTTATGAAGATTGTGATTGAACTTTCCATCAATTTTGGATGGAGTCAAAAATTCATTATTTTTTGGCTTTGGAGTATGATGGAATAAAGTAAAATAACTCTTTAAACAGTTAGTCAATGCAACTTTCGACGCTTATCATGGGTCATCCAAAAATAGTCACACTATATTTTTAAACATAGGGGTCAGACTGTGTATATCTGACTCTCCTTATCCCGTAATGGGCGAGAGCCTCCGAAACATTGGGTAATATTGTTGTTGAAGATTGTGATTGAAGTATCCTTGTCCACTTTTACCAACCCTAGAAGGCTAAAACCAAAAACCAGCCTCATGTTTTACAGTTTCTCACTAACTTTCTTGTTACTTACCAAGGGACATTAATATTTAAATTGTTTAATTGTTCACATAAATCGACATATTCAAAAAAATTTGATCAATAAAGTTACTTGATACTTATTAAACGATTCTTTCTCAGAATAAAAATGCCCAAGCGGTTAATTGAGACGGACTATAAATTCTTTAACAATATATTTAAACTGATTCAAATCCAACTCGGTCCAATAATTCGCTGCACACATGGAAAAAGTTCATTGTTTAGGACATAAAACTAGAAAAAGAGTATAATTACAACTTTTGTATTGTTTTCTTTATTATTATATGATATAAAAGCCTAACAAGCAAGCATGATGTATTCATCCTAATCTTGACCTCCATTAGCTAATAATTCTACTCTATTGTGTATTTAAAAAATGATTAGTTGACAAATTATCTATACTTTAATTAACTAATCGGCTGACTAGTGTTAATTGCACGGATTTATTTAACATCATATTTAGTCAACTCACTTATTGTTTCCTTTGCATCAATTATCATAGTATTTGGAAATGCACTTTACTCGATCCGAGAATCTATACCTTCGCATGATAGAGATTAAATCTGCATACACATAATCATCCTCTCCGGACTCTAAACAACAATATATCTAGTAGAACCTCACAAGTAGAGTGTGGAAAGAGTAAAATGTACACCGACTTTACTACTACCTCACAAAGATAAAGAGTCTATTTTTGAAAGGCCCTTGTCTCAAAAATATTTTCTCCAGACTTCACTTATAGAATATTGTTGTATATATAGTCAACTATGATTTGAATATATAAACACTAGAATTCACAGGGAATATTTTTGTTCAAGAAAAATATTAGCTGTCATTGCCTCCCTACTGCCTTACCTAGTGATGAACCTACTACAAGAGGCTGCTAATAACTTGTCCTTTTTGTCATCAAAACAACCTTATTATCGTACCTACAAAGAAAGGGGCGCTGTTTCTTGAATCAGCAACCAAAATTTATACTTTATATATAGCCATAATTCCTGCAATTGGATTGTCAAAACACTAATAATCATTTTGTTTTGTTGTTAAACAAAGGTTCAATAACCAAAGATGTCTGTTAGAATAAATGATGATGTAGCAGCCCCTTCTATGTTATTTAACAAGAAGATAAAAGGGCATAGACCACTTCCTAAGAGAGGGCAAGTTAAGACAAGGATAGCTTCCATGGTGTTACAGTCGTTGGCGGCCATCATCACCATGGCTGCCACTCGATGTTCAAATTCCACCCCAAAATCCTAAGAAATACGTTGATGCACGAGATAGCAATGACAGAAGATTGACCAATCAGAGTCAAAGGTTCCACAATGGTGGAACCAACATTTTCGCTAAGGGTGTTCATACTTTTAGAACATGAATGAGTTATTTCTGTATCAAGAGTGTTCAACAATTGATACATATCAAAATATCTATATTTAACCTATATATTCAAAAAAGTTTTTTGACGAAGGTTGTTTATCAGACCACCCATGGATGAATATAACTCTGCCCTTGAGGTTCCAGAGAGTTTTGTGTAGTGTCTTGTAACAAATTTCAGGAGTCTGAAAAAGAAAAAAACTGAAACATAAACAAGAAAATAGAATATCTTATGCTACACATTGTCATAAAAAAATCATGAAGATTGCTAAATTTGGCTCTAAACCAAGTGGATACCTCAAGTGTAAAGCAAGGCAGGAACATCAAAGCAAATAAAATAGGCAAGGAACAGGTCCTTTCCTCAATGTCAAGGCTTTAAACTAAAGTACTTTTTATGTTTTTTTTCAACTATGGGTTGATAAATATAAATAGATAATATATAGTTTCAATAGTATTGCTATTATCAATTAAAATGGCATTATCAGGCCATTTTGTGCAGCATAGTCTATGGTCCAACTCGGACTTTACGCGTACCCTAAGCATTCCTCAATTATTGATAGCAAACCATGAACAAGTTAAGAAGCTATCGCAACGAAAACTTAAAATACGAGGCATCAAGAACAAATCCAACTGTTTGGTTACATTTTCGATGTTGAATCCTGAGAATGGTACGAATATGAGTACACTCTCTCCATCCGACACAATCAGGAAGTTCTACTCATGTATCAACAAGAAAGACATGAACCAACTAGCACTGCTCATAGCTGAAGATTGTTTCTATGATGATTTCTCCTACACTCAACCATTTCAAGGGAGAAAGGTACCTTACTTTTTTCTCTCGGAAACATGAATTGTGCTTCTGTTTTCTCCAACGTTTTGAGCTCAATAACAACTATTATACCTCAATCGTCCCATGCTGGTTGAGGTCAACTTAAGGATTATCTAACACAAAATTGATGCAGGAGGCATTGAAATTTCTGGGGCAACTAACCACATGCATGGGGAAGAACACAGAGTTCTGCATTGAACACATTTATGAGGGAGGCGATCTCACAACTGTGGTAAACTGGCATTTAGGTAACGAGCGAATAACTTATTGATTACATCTAATGAAAATGTAAATTATTGGAACATGAAAAAAGTATATTTGCAGAGTGGAACGAGAAACAGGTTCCTTTCTCTAGAGGCTGCAGCTGCTACGAGTTATCAAGAGACGGAGAAGAACTAGTCATACGGTAAATTTCAAAGTTTTCCAAGGCCATGTATGTTACTTTTAAGCCTATTACTTTGTCAGCACAAACAATAGGTTCTCTGGAAATGGAAATTTATGCAGGAAAGCGCAAGTAATTGCTGAATCACCAATCAAACTGGGAAGCTTAGCTTTGGTATGAATACCATCAATCTTCTATTTCCGAAAAGCACAAACTAGACAAACTAATTCATCAAAACAATAAGTAATGTAGCTTTGGTATAAATACCACCAAGCTTCTATCTCAGAAAAACGCAGCTATACAAGCTAATTTATCAGCAATATGTTATCTAGCTTTGGTTTGAATATCACCAAACTTCTATCTCAGAAAAGTGCAAACTAGACAAGCTAATTCATCAACACGATGTTCACTATTTTTTCCTCGTATTGGCAATTAGCTATTGCAATTCTTGATTCTTGTTCAGTATCTATTTCACTAATGGATGCGGTGTTCCTGTCTTCACAAAATGCAGGAAGCATTCCAGAAGGTCATTTCAGTATGTGATGCTTTTCCTCAGACTGCTGAATGTATGTTGATTTCTTTATATTTTCGCCAACGAAGAGGACAGAAATATTCTCAACAGGGAAAAAAAATTTCCTATGCAGGGTTTTTCCTGATGAGTCCTCAACTGATAACTTCCTATTCCCGCTACACATCATGGCTCAATTACATGTCAAGCTTAAGTCCTTGGAGTGATTCAAAAGATCAGGATCAAACTTCAGAGAATGACTAGCTTTGTAATTAAGTCCTAAGGCCCAATTGGCCATTTATGTAATTAGACTAGTACTACTATAAATAGTAACACTTTGGAGATATCTGTTGAAATCTGTTCGAAAATGGCTGTATGATTGAGTGTTGGGTTTGAGAAAAATTGGAACCACTACCGATACTTCTATTGTTGACAGATGAATAAGCTGTGTTGAATTTCAATCTAACAAATCAAATGGTAAGCAATTCTTTATGGAAAGACTCTACCAATTCTTTATGGTTGGGAGTCTCTTTGTTAGTGATTCTCAGTACCAAACGGAACATTGGTGCATCTGTAGATCGATGCAGGACATGTCCAAACCTACAAATTTAAAAGAACTGTTCGCACAACTCCTGCCGATGTGAGCTTTGTAGAACATGGTCTCTCGTACAGTATACTAAAAATCATTAAAAATAAAATACTCAAACCATATTCAAGAATTCAAGACTTAAAATGAATCCAAGCGGCAGTTCTTTCTCAGGCACAAGTAGCATGCCAAAAAGACAACTTGGAAAAAGTTTATTTAATGGAAAACCAGATAAAGGGTATAATTACAATTTTTGTATTGTTTTCTTTATAGGATAGAATCATCACGCCTACGTAGATCGTAGAGAAAGAAAACACATAAAGCCTGACAACCATATATGGTAAATGTATAGTTGCCAAAATTTGTATGCTAAACTAATTGGTCATTGATTGACAAAGGAATTGCACGGATTTATTTAACTTCATAGTCAACTAATGATTTGAAAACAAACATTAAAATGAATATAGGGAATATTCCTGGTCAAGAAAATATTAGCTATCATAATTCATAGTCATAATTCATGCAATTGCATTGTCAAAACACTAATAATCAATCCAATACGGCTGCAGCATTATAAGTGAACAGTCTGCGCAACTTAGGATGCAACAGCCATTTCTATATTACTTGACAAGAAGATAAAAAGGCATTGGCTGATTCCTAAGAGAGGGAAATTTATGACAAGGTTATCTGCCGTAGCATTGCAATTGTTGGCAGTCATGATCACCATGGCCACCACTTGACGTTCAAATTCCTCCCCCAAATCCAAAGCTTGAGGAGCTAACAGTGGTTATGACTATGGCCATCACTAGAGGCGCATAATTCATACTATACCAACATACTTATCGGGCCAGCTTGCACACACCTCAACTAATTCCACCAGTACCTACTGCCTCCCACCAACATACTTATCGAGCAACGCTTTCCACGAAAGATCGACCATATGAAAAAGAAAAACATTTAGCCTCTAATGGAATTCAAAACTGAAACATCATGGTTCACAAATGAATTGTATGGATGAGATATCAGAAACCTACATAACCACATGCATGGATGCACTCCCCCCCACACACAAAAAAAAAAAAAAGAAAGAAAGAATAGGATAAGAAAATAAATAACCAAAAAGGTAGAAAATCTCATGTCCTTTGAAGATGGCTAAGTTTGACCCTATACTAAGTTGGTACTTTAAGTACAGAGCAAGGCGTCTTAAAACAATAATTTTAGGAAAGGAATAGGTCCTTTTCTCAATGCCAAAGCTTTAAAACAAAGTGTTTATGCTTTTTTCAATCTTGGGTCCATAAATAGATGATGCATAGTTTTTATAGTGCAGCTATATACATTAAAATGGCGTTTTCAGGCCAACTTCTCCAACATAGAGTATGGTCTAAACCAGAGTTTACGCATATCCTGAGCGTTCCTCTGCTGAAAGCTAGCCATGAAGCAGTTACGAAAGTATCACAACAAAAACTTAAAATACGAGGCATCAAGAGCAAATATAAATGTTTTGTCACACTTTCGATGTTAAATCCTGAGAATGGCATGAGTATGTTTTCACCATCCGACACAATCAAGAAGTTCTACTCTAGTATCAACAATAAGGACATGAACCAACTAGAAATGCTCATAGCGAAAGATTGTTTCTTTGATGATCTCTCCTACACTAAACCATTTCGAGGGAAAAAGGTAACCTCTCTTTTTCTCACAGAAATATGCACTGTACTTTTCTTTTGTCCAGGTTTTTGAGCTCAACAACAACTACTGTGCCTCAATCCCAAGCTAGTTGCTATCAACAGTATAGCATAAACGCTCTATTTTGATTCATAATATTTCTACACTTCGTACTTTAGGATTATCTAACAATACGGGTTCTCTAATATACTCTAGTGTTTATGTCACCAATTTGTAAACTGATGCAGGAGACACTGAAATTTTTGAGACAACTAACCACATGCATGGGGGAAAACACAGAGTTCTGCATTGAACACATTTATGAGGGAGTTGGTCTTATGATTGTGGTAAACTGGCACTTAGGTAACGATGAGTAACTTATATTTTACATCTAATGAAAATGTAAATATTGGAACATGAGAAAGTGTATTTTGGTAACGCAGAGTGGAACAAGAAACAGGTTCCTTTCACTAGAGGCTGCAGCTGCTACGAGTTATCCAGAGACAGAGATCAAGAACTAGTCATAAAGTAACTTTCAAAGTTTTCTGAAGCCACGTTAACTTTAACCCTATTACTCTGTTATCACAAGCATTACATTCCCTGGAAATGGAAATTCATGCAGGAAAGCTCAAGTCATCTTAGAATCGCCAATCAAACCAGGAAGCTTTCCTATGGTACGAACACCAAAACCAATCACCTAATTCAGAAAAGCACAAGACAATCTAATCAATCAAAACGATGTTCATTGTTTTTTCCTGATATTGGCAAGTCAACAGCTGCAATTCTTGATTCTTGTTCAGTTTCTATCTCATTGATGCATGCAGTGTTTTTCTCTTGAAAAATGCAGGAAGTGTTCCAGAGGGTCATTTCAGTATGTGATGCTTTCCCTGAGACCGCTGAATGTATGTTAATTTCTTTATGTTCTTTATGTATTTTCATCAACAAGAGAACAGAAATATTCTCAACATGGAAAAAAATATAAATCCTATGCAGGGTTGTTTCTGATGAGTTCCCATCTGATACCGAGTATTTACAATATAGCTCTCCAGGCTAGCATACGTCCAATTCTTGCCTGGTACCGCAAGTTATGGAGTATCATAGTTGCCTTTCTTACACTTATCTACACAATATTCCTCTTCATTATAAAGAAATTCCACAAGTAGAACATATACACAGCTTGACACTCATGACATTGGACAACGTTTTTGAAGGCTTTACTTTTCCTACATAAATATAAATATTAGTCGACAAGACAGACTTCATATTCATAACAAGCACAGTAAAACCTTCAGAATTTTCTTACTTCTATTGGCAGAAGGAATAAGCCATTAACCATATCAGCTATCAATCATCGCTGGTACCTTCTTTTGACCATGATTCAAGCAATGAAAAAGCAACAAGAGGTCCAAGAAAAGGAGGGATCGGAGGTGGCCTGCTAAAAGCAACGAGGGGTTCAATGTTCTTCGCGTTCATCTGGGCTTCTCCAGCATCATCATTTGTTTGCTTCTTAGGGGTCATTGTTCCAACTGTATCAAAGTTTGCCGTTATTCAGTTATTCATAGTCAAAAGGAATATAACAGTCAAGCAGTCAATTGATTTTTTCTGCAACTACAATCTTCTTGTATATTTGTAATAAGATTTCTATCTCCATGTGAATTTACATGACATTCTTCCTCTTTCTGAAGAAAATATTCTCTTATACTATTCCATTGATAATACTTCTATATTTTTATACAACTCCCATAAAACTTTTAAGAATTCAAATTCATTTCAATTGTTCACATTTTAAGCTTGTTCATTTCATTTTTCTGCCAAACTAAATTTTCTCCTCTACAATCAATATGATACAAGTCAAATTAACATACTCCATCTCAATTTTAGTGACTTTACAAAAAGCGTCTCTCTCTTTATAACCGGTAAGTTCTCAATTCCAACCTCTTACATGACAAGTTTAAAGACCACAAGATTTAAAGGACTACACACATGTTTCATATAAGCCCACAAGATTCAAATGTCTTACTTTATTTCTTAAACTTCGTGTCCGATCAAACAATCAAACTTATAAATTGAGACAAAAGGAGTGTAAACTTGTATACAGTCAAACATCTACATAAAATGGATAGAACATTTGTTATTTAGTTCCAAATCATACATTAAAAAGAGAATCTTTCAAGAAAATCCTTTGAGATTAAACAGTATTACTCTTTTACTCCAATAATTTATAATCTAGAAGCTAGTACAAAATAGAGACACTGAAGAAGTTTGAAATTACGAATTCTGCTTCCAGGTGGAAACGTGTTTTTGAATCTGCTTATAGCAGGAGCTACAGCTTTAGTTCCAATCATTTCACCAAAATCCTGCAAATCATGGAACAAAATTGCAAAAATAAACCTAAAATGTTGAATTATCGAAGCAACTGTGAAAACCCATGATTAAAAAGATCGATGAAATTGAGGAAACGTACCACAAAATCTTGATTTTGTCTCAGAATGTCGGCAGTTTGAAGTTGGTCGGATACTGGGGAACAAGAAAAGGAACTGGAGAATGTTCTTGAAAGTTCAAGTGGGCCTGGGCTTCTATATGGGCCTTGGTGTAAGTAGGATTAGTTGGGCCCATATTGTTACTGATCTTTGCTAACAAGGCCCATTTGATGATTGTTGGGCTAGTCCCTTTTTTTACCTGGTTATTATACGAAAATTACTTGGACAAGTATATTTTGGAAAGAAAAAAAAAGAATACTGATTTTAATGATAATTTTTATTTATTATCATTTATAGCGGTAGTTAATGGTGGCGAACTTGTGTTTCCCAAAAAGGGGGAAAGTCACTTGATCACCTTTTGTAGTACGGTTGCTAAGACTCAGATAGATTACCTCCTTATTCGAAAGGGTGATAGAAGTCTTTGTAAGAATCGCAAAGTTATCCCTAGTGAAACTGTCTCTATTCAACATAGGCTTTTAGTGATGGACGTGAAGACCAAGAGAGAAAAGAAGAAGAAGATCATGTATGCCCAACCTAGGATTCGATGGGGAAGCCTTACACCTGCCCTTTTTGGCGAGATGGACGATAAGTTAAGAAGCCTTGGGGCATGGAGCAGTGACGGTAATGTGGACAATATGTGGGACTCGACTGCTGGCTGCATCAGAAGGGTAGCTACCGAGGTTCTAGGAGTCTCGAGGGGGCTATGGGTGGACGTAAAGGCGATTGGTAGTGGAATGCGGAAGTCCAGGGTAAAGTTAAGGATAAGAAGGTCGCCTTCTTAGAGTGGGTAGAGTGTAGGGATGTCGTTGAGAAGCAAAAGTTTAGGGAAACCTATAAGAAGGCCAAGTTAGAGGCCAAAGTGGCAGTGGCTAATGCTAAGTCTGCTGCTTTTGAGCGTCTTTATGAGGATCTAAGCGCTAAAGGCGGGGACAAGAGATTGTTTAGGCTACCCAAAGTAAGGGCAAAAAAGACTCGTGACTTGGATGTAGTGAAGTGCATTAAGGATGAGGAGGGCGAGATGCTGGTGGACAACACTTCCATTAAATTAAGATGGCAATCGTACTTTCATAAACTCTTAAATGATAAAGGTGATAGAGTTATCGAGCTGGATAAGTTGGCACACTTCGATGAATATCGTGCTTTTGGGGAAGACTTTTCGTTCGGAGTGGAGGAGGTGAAATTGGCTATGAGTAAGATGAAGAAGGAGAGGGTCGTCGGACCCGATGAGATTTCGGTGGACTTTTGGAAAAACGTGGAAAAGGATGACATAGAGTGGTTGACTAAATTGTTCAATGCTATTAGGGAGACTGCCAAGATACTTGAGGATTGGAGGAGGAGCACAATGGTGCCATTGTACAAAAACAAAGGAGATATCCAGAACTATAACAACTACAGAGGTATCAAGTTGTTAAGCCACACTATGAAGTTATGGGAGAGAGTGCGTAAAGTAGTATCCATCTCGGAGAACCAATTTGGATTCATGCCGGGGCGGTCAATGACTGAAGCAATCCAATTGGTACGGAGGTTAGTGGAAAAATATAGGGATTGTAAGAAGGACCTTCATATGGTGTTCATTGATCTCGAGAAAGCGTATGACAAAGTTCCTAGGGATGTTTTATGGATGTGTTTAGAGGCAAAAGGTGTTCTCGGGGCTTACGTAAGGTTGATTAAGGACATGTACGATGGAGACAAAACTTGGGTAAGGACGGTGGAAGGAGACTCCGAGTACTTTCCCGTTGAGTTGGGACTCCATCAGGGGTCTGCGCTGAGTCCTTTCCTGTTTGCCTTGGTGTTAGACGAGCTGACACGGTCTTTACAGGAAAAGGTACCTTGGTGTATGCTATTTGCAGATGACATAGTATTAATTGATGAGTCTCGAATTAGAGTTAATGAAAGGTTGGAGGCTTGGAGACACGCCTTAGAGTCCAAAGGTTTCAAATTGAGCAGGACCAAACCTAAATACTTGGAGTACAAATTCAGCAGTGAGAGGGAGGAACGAAACACTGAGGTGAGGCTTGCCACTCAACCTATCCCCAGGAGGGATAAGTTTAAGTATCTAGGGTCCATCATCCAGAGTAGTGGCGATATCGATGATGATGTCACACAACGTATTGGGGCGGCATGGACTAAATGGAGGTTGGCTTCTGGAGTATTGTGTGACAAAAAGATACTCCCAAACTTAAGGGTCAGTTCTACAGAGTAGTGGTTAGACCAGCGCTGCTGTATGGGGTAGAGTGCTGGTCGATTAAAAAGATTCATGTTCAAAAGATGCATGTCGTAGAGATGAGGATGCTGAGGTGGATGTGCGGTCATACCAGAAGTGATAAGGTTAGGAATGAAGCTATTTGTGAGAAACTGGAGGTGGCCCCGGTGGAGGAAAAGATGAGGAAAATGAGACTGCGATGGTTTGGACATGTGCAGAGAAGTAGTATCGATGCTCCTGTTCGGAGGTGCGAGCGGTTGGCTGTGGGAGCTACGCGGAGGGGTAGAGTCAGACTAAAGAAGTACTGGGGGGAGGTAATCAGACAGGATATGACAACTCTCGACCTCACTAACGACATGACCCTAGATAGAAATGAGTGGAGGTCGCGAATTAGAGTAGCATGCTAAACTCTTCTTCTTCTTCCTCCTATTCCTCTCTTTCATTTCCTTCCTCCTATTATTATTAGCATTTATATTATTATTATTTTTATTATTACTATTCCTTTTTCTCTTCCTTGTCTTGTGTATAAGTGTTAGTTTATCATAGTTACTTACTGTCATGCGCTATGAATTGTTAGTTGCACTTGATGTTCTCTTACCTTGCATTTCATTTCATTTCATTTCATTTTATTACATTGCCTTTTGCCATATCTAGTCCTTCTACTTATGGGTTTTGAGATGAGGGTTTTAGGAAACAAACTCTCTATTTTTATGAAGTAGCGGTAAGGTCTGTGTACAATCTTCCCTTCCCAGACCTCACTTGTGGGATATCACTGGGTATGTTGTCGTTGTTGTTATCATTTATAGCGATATTTTGATAAATATGAACTTGTGTTAAAAGTAAATTATGTCTGTAATATAAATGCATTATAACAACAATATACTCAGTGAAATCTCACAAGTGGCGACTGAAAAAGGTAAAATGTATACAAATCTTACTACTACCCCATAGAGATAGAGAAGCGATACAAAAGTATTATAAATGTTTAAAAATATGTTGTGCTTGTTTGGTGAAAAATTGATGAAATATATATTAAAATGTGTGATATATGTATTATCCATAAAAAAAACATTTGTATTATATATCTTTTATAAATAATTTTCTATAATATATATTAAAATTATATTATAAATATATTATAAGTATACAACAAACAAAATTTATTATTGCTGTAATAGTTGTATTTTATTAATATAGTAAATCTATGCAAGTTTGCTGTGCTTCACCAGTTATTTGCACTTTTGTTTTTATTTTGTGTTGGTCTTCACTTTTTGAGAAAAAAACGCATATAGTCAAGTTCAAAATTCTGCAGGATATAACATTATATTTTTATCTCATAATATTTCACAAATTATATACGAGCATGACTTCATATTCTAAAGAACTTATACCTATTAAGCATTAATTCAATTGTCCAAAAGGTAAAAATTAAAGATCAAATTATTTGGAAGGAAAAACATGCAATATTGTATGTTTTCACTTGTATTTTCATGACTATAATAATGTAATAAGATCGTTGTTTCTAGTCGTAGTCATAGTGATATTCATTGTTTCGTTATTGGATTTATTCAAACCCTCTATTTTAACATAAAATATTAATTTTTTTAGTCAAAAAAATTATAAAGTTTTTATAAATATTATATTTGAAATTATAAGTTAAAAAGATCAATGAATTTACTATTAGAAATTGAATGATAAAATCTTAAATCTATCTCTATTTTGACAAATGCATGAACAATTAAAGAAAAAAGAAAGAAATATATAAAGAAAGAAATATATAAATATATATATATATATATATATATATCTCAACCTAACAACAACAGTAACATTATCCCAATACCTCAAAGTTCCTCGCCCATTGCGGGGTAAAGGGGGGCGGATGTATACAGTCTGACCCATGATGAGCATCGAAAGTTGCATCGACTAACTGATACTTCACAATTGAAAGAAACGCAGACAGTTTAAAAAGTTATTTTGCTTTATTCCATCATACCCAAAAATAAAAAAATAGTGAATCTTTGGCTCCATCCGAAATTAATAGAAATATATATTTCAACCTAACAAAACATGAAAACCAACATCTTAAATCTTAATTAGTAGATTACAACTCATAAAACACATATAACTCAATAATTGGAACCCACTAAGCCTAAATGGGGTGTGATTGTCTATAACTCCATTGCAATTAGTCATTAAACCAACTGCCATCTGATAGTGAACTTGTACCTATTGGTCCGTATCAGATATTTACTTCAAATCAATATAATTTATCATGATTAAATAATTTGATGACAATTTTAAAAATATTTATATAATCAAATTACTTAAAAATAATACTTACAAGTAATTAAATAACTATTTTTAAGAATCATTAATTTGTAATGCAACACAAAGTGGTAAGTAATAGCTAGAGGCATATGAAATGGGATCATCGGGTTCACGTGAATTCATACGCTTCTTCCGAGATCATATATACTAATATTATATTATTTGAAAAATATTTAATACAATTGCATGCATCTCTCTAAGTGGGATTAGATATCTGAATCTTAACGATTTTCAGTAATAAAACCCAGATATAAACTGATCAAATTTATATGTTAGATCTATTTTTCATAATAATACATCCATACTTTCAAAATTCTGGATACGCATCTGATAATAATGTGTTATATGAGATTAAAATAACACTGGCACTATAGAACCTTTTGAAACAGTTAGTATATACGGATAACTTAAAGTAGTAAAAATTTCACGGGGCATTATATTTGGACATTGCTATTTGATCAATATGTATTAGTTTTAGATATGTGGTGTCTGAAATTTCATATAAATAGAATTAAATTTAAAATAATTGAAGTTCAAATAAAAATGACTAAATTTAGTAATATACGTGCTTAAAGTTCAAGAAAAAATGACTAACATTAGCTAATTGTGCTTAAACTTATTAAACCGTATAAAATTTCTTATACCACATGTTTGAAGTTATTTCAAAGTGGATTGACCTGCAATTTATTATACACGATGAGGATAACTTAAATGGTAGTACTACATATGGTATATATATGAACTTTGGTCCTTAAACGAAGGAAATTTATATTGTCGTGGTTGATTTACAGGAATTTAATAATATTTGTCTACTTAATTTATGAAGTTATGAATCTATTAAATATTTGTAAACATTTGATTGTAAACTCAATTATTATTGTATATCAGAGGCGAAATAATATTTCCATCAATCTCGAATGGAGTTAAAGATTAACTATTTTTTGGCTTTGGGATATGATGGAATAAAGCAAAATGGTTTTTTAAACTGTCTGCGTTTCTTTCAGTTGTGAAGTAGCAGTTAGTCAATGCAACTTTCGATACTCATCATGGGTCATCTCGAAACAATCGCATTATGTTTTTAAACATAGGGGTCAGGCTGAGTACATCCAACCACACCTTATACCGCAATGGACGGGAGCCTTTAAAGCATTGGGGTAATGTTATTGTTGTTGTATCAGAGGCGAAACAAGAAGGTTGAGCGACTAAATGTAAGAATAACTCTTAGTTGAGTATTTTTTTATGAAAATAACTATTAATTAAGTGGTCATCTGACATATAACTCTAGAAACTCATGAATTTCAAAATTCTAAGCTAAATTGTTCTTTAAATCAAATGATAGACAATATTACACAAATCAATAAATAAATATTTTTTGGTCTAAACCATGGGGTACAGCCAGCTAATTAATTAGGTTATGCCATCCTTAATTAGTGTAAGATGTCTTTCAAGGGCCATATTTAAAGCCCACAGTTTAATGGCACTAATAACCAAAAAATCACAATGTTTCTACAGTTATAGAAATAAAAATTATTATATTTGTTGGAATTTTTGTTTTTTTTTTGGGCTTAAATGTTTAAATTATTCTATTGAGAAAAAGATCACTACATATTTGTAATTGTAATCCTCATTGAGTGATCACAAATATACTGCCCAAGATAATTAAGAAAAGGACAATTAGCTATATTACTATATAATGACTAAATCTAGTGTTTGTTTAAAATGTCTTATTTAATATGACATTGTGTTAATCAATAATCTTAAAAAAAGATTACAAATTACTACAAGAAATAGCTTCACTAAAAAATTACACAATTTAGTTAGATAGATAATAATAAAATGATTAAGAATATCTCGCAATTACAATAAGTCATGAATAAGTAATAAATATGTAAAACTCTTATAATTAATTTTAACTAATTAAGAGTCAAAATGTACTTGACTTAACATTAGAATATATACCAAATAAAAAGCATTTATTTTTTCTTTTTATAAAATTCATTAGATTTTGACTCATCGATAACATTGAGACGTACTTTTCTGCATAAATCTTATATCGATGAGCCAAATTCTGATAGAACATTATGATTTTTTGATAGTGATATTACATCATAAATCAATGGGCAAAGCTAAAGTAGAGGATGATGACTCAAATCAATAAAATAGCTTTGCCCTACAAGTACCCTTCCTACCTTACAAGTACTCAAATCAAAATTAGTGGTTTTTTTAATTTGGTCTTTGATAATATATAGTATTGAAATTTAATTAATTTAAATTCACATTATAAAGGGCTTAATTTGAGGTGATGTGCTTTCTATTAAAGATTTTTTTCATATTCAAATCTTGAATAAAAACTTCTGATCAAGAAAAAAACAATTTCATCCGATATAATATCAATTAATTTTTTCAATTTTACCTTTTCTTTCCTCTATTTTTCAAAAATAATATAATTCACTCTTTGGGTCCATTTGTTATTTTTTTGGCAATCAAGTCTACACCTATTCTCCTTTTTATTTATTCAAAATAATATCTTACGTTGATTTAACACCATTATTGAACTTCTTTTTAAGCTCTAACGTGTTAACTCATCACCAATTATAAAGTTGATTGACAATACTTGAATCATAGTTTTTGCACTTTACATTAACATATTCCCAATATAAAATGATTTATTCCAATAGTATTAACCTTTTTCTCGTAATTTTTTGATCGTAGGTTGTTATTTCATTTGTGCTTTAATTATTACATTAGTATGTTGTTATTTTTGTTTTTTATCTATATGTTATGTATTGTGATCCATAAGGCTCTATTAGGCAGTTGTTACTATTTTCATTTCTATACTTTTTTTTTTCAACTACATTGAGATATTTTACTGAGTTGAAAATCTATCATAAATAATTTATCTATTTTTATAAAGTAAAGATAAAGTATGCGTATATTTTATTCTTGTTATATTTTATTTATGAAATTTTATTAAATATATTTGTTATTTTCTAATCATGCTCATTATTTTATTCATAGTTATCTTTGTCGTAGCTAATTGAAAAATCTAACTTTTATTTTATATTTTTCTTGTCTCTAGTCAATGAAAGAACAAAACTATGTTGTACAATATGTAAATTGAAAAGTCTAATCTAAACCTAGGTCCTAGAGTGAAATTCTAGGATATCTAAGTAAAATTGATTGATAATATTGGTCAAAAGTCTTAATTGGAAAAAAAAAAATCCTTTAGTCCCATTTATTTAGATGATACTTTGTTTTATTCTATTTTAAAAAAATATTATTTTATTTTAATTAAAAATAATTTATTTATTTTTTTAAAAAATTATTCTTAATAAAATAATTTTTAATCATACAAATATCTAAAGAAAATTTTAAATTATTAATTTTTTTAAAAAAAAATTCTTAAATACCGTATCACTTCGGGAGTATATTTATTCCCAAAAGATCACATGCCATTGTCATTAATCTTTCAATTTTGCATTGATGAATGTAGGTAATAGACGTTTCCCCTTGCGGAGCACGTCAAAAATAATTGTAGGGGTTTTTTTTCTCTTACAAGTCCGTTTCATTACACTTCTTAACGTAATTTGTCAGAATTGGCGGCTAAATCACATTTGTCATTACTATAAAAATAAATAAATTACGCACATTGAAATAAGAAAAGTATTCACAAATCTAGAAAAGACTAATCGACTCTTATGTTTAATTCTTTATTTCTTTGGAAGACCATTAACCAACATCGCAACAAGGCTTTAGACTAGCGTAGATATAGAAATTTTATAGTACTGTTTTATTTGAGTTAAAATTTTGTGGAGGCTATTTAATTTTAAATTCTAATATATATCTATATAAAGTATTATATTCTTTTGAAAAGATATCTCAAATATTCATAGGGAGATCAAAATAATTAAAATTGTTCTATGTTCAAGAAATACACCACTAACGACCCTCGAATCATGGAGAAATCTTATAAGAGAAGAATCAAGAAAGCAGTAGATTTGTATTCACATGCTTATCAATAAAATTTATTTCTTCATATTTTATTTATTATTATAATTTATTTTCTATTACTTTAAAAATATATTGTAAACAAACTA
>JAOTQJ010000102.1:23850661-23879108 GCA_025642045.1 Solanum sejunctum
GCATTGACTAACTGCTACTTCACAATTGAAAGAAGCGCAGACAGTTTAAAGAGTCATTTTGCTTTATTCCATCATATGCCAAAATCAATTGATCGACAATTCAAGAGGAGAGGTCAACCAAAAAGGATATCTAACTTCTGAGGTTCTAGAAAGTAATAAATAAGAGTGTGCATACATACAAATTAATCAAACGTGTGAAATAAAAGAATATTTTCATCAGATGATTAATCAATTAAATAAGAATATAAGTAAAATAAAATCACTTTATTTTCATGATAGTTGTATAATCAAATTGAAAAGAACTTGAAGAGTTTTCACGATCATTCTAATTTTACTTTTTGTGAGTATTTTTATTACATAGAGTTATTATAAACAATCTAGTAATATAAAAATTCTTCAAAGATTATATAATACAACAACAACATACCCCAGTGTCTCAAAAGGTTCCCGCTCATTACGGGGTGAGGGGGGTCGGATATACGCAGCCTAACCCCTATGTTTAAAAACATAAAACGGTTATTTCCAATATCAAACCAAATCAAATCACTATTTAATTTTTTTTTTTAAATTAACTTAATTTGTTATTTTGTGCAATTTCAATTCATCCTAACCTCAAATGCTTATTAGAACTGAATTTGCAGTCTAATTTGATCAACAAACACAAAGACAAATCAAGAGGGTCATCCAAAAAGGATATTTGGTTCCCGAGATTCTAGAAAGTAATAAATAAGAGTACGCATACATACAAATTAATTAAACGGATGAAAAAAAATAATTTTCATACGATTAATTAATTAAATAAGAATATAAACAAAACGAAATCACTTTATTTCATAGTGGTATAAAAATTCTCCAAACATTATATTATATAATATATAGAATTAAGCTAATAACTCATGGATGGAATGTCTCTACCACAAGTTCTTTCACTAAAATGTGGTCCTCATGATACTGCTTTTAACAGTAATCTTTTAACTTTGATGGTTAATGATAGAATTAAGTAGGTAATTAGAGAGACAAAATAATTAATCAATTTCATCATATCCATGTCAATTTTAAATCTTTTCCAAGAACTTTATTTAAATCATTAGAAGTTTAATCTCTCTCTGGGCCTATTGTTCCTTTTTATGGACCCCCAATATTCCCTTCATCTCAAGACTACTCTTAATTATTTTTTTATTTTATATTAATCAAGTGTTTAATTTTTTAAAAATTAATTAACAAAATAATATATAGGGTCACATCTACATGGTGTTAGATCATTTTGTACTTCAAAAATTATTTTTTTTTTTCACACCAAGCTAGCTCCTTAATTTGACCTCATATACATATATGTATATTTTCTTCATTTCTTACCATGACAATAATTAGAATGACAAACAAGGGAATGTCAAAGCATTCAGAAAAAAACGATCACCCTCTATCAATAGACCTACTAGAGCCTCGAACCACAGTACTTAGAACTGGTGCCACAAAGATAGATATTTTTAGATTTCTCATTGAAAAATCTCCTTCTTTTGTGTTATTTGTTGGAATAGATAATACATATATGATCAGATGCATACGTAATTAAGAACTATTTAGAAATATTTGTATCCACGTTTTTTATCCAAACATCAAAAGTGACTCGAAAGTTAATCTATTGAATTTTTTACCTAAATCGTCCTTTTTATCTGCAAGAAAGGAGTTTGTTTCAAATCCCGGTTCAAACAAGAGGGATACATCTTGTTAATGCTTCTCGAACAATTCACATCTTAAAATAAAATAGAATTAAGTCAATGAGTACATTATAACCCAAACATGACAACACAATTATCCGAGACATGCATGCTCCTAGATAATAGTCCATCGAAAATCTACCTGTTGTGTCAAAAGCGATTGAGAGACCTCTCCTCGTAGCCACGCGGAGAAAACAAGTTTAATTAACTTGTTACGAATTAAGATAATAAGCTCATGAGTACTATAATTGATCATCATTATGTCCTATTTTACAAGGGAAAAAAAAGAAAATAAATTTTAGGTAGATATGGTGATTAATTATTACTTTCAAGTCTTTGATATATAGACGAAAATTTCCATTTTAAGTCTTTTCTTTCACCAAAAGGCAAAAGCAGTTAATTATGTGCTTCATCTAAAGAGAGCGAAAAAAGAAAAACTTGAGGCAAAATTATTGATTTTGTCTTCAAGGAAAAATACAAGTCATTTTAGAGAAAGAGAGAGGAAATGATAACAAAGGTTGGTGAACTTTGAAATTGATGGTTTTATTTTACTAAAATAAAATATTGAAATGGACAATTCATTGATTCTCATGCTAACATTATTCTTCTTCAACCATCATTATAGTGCCCACACAGATAGAAACACATCCACAATTTGGTAGTATTACTATATTGGATAGGATAGCACCAACGACAATAATATTTTCAGTATAATTTTACAAGTGAAATCTGACTTTCACATTGACGTAATGATTGTGAATGTTAAATGAGCCTAACAACTCAAAGAGGCAGGATCAACTCTAAGACGAACATGATATCATATAACTTGAACATTGAGGGTGTATTTACTATGGGAAAAAATAATCAACAAATATATACTAATATGCTCAGTGGAATCTAGGGAGGATAAAATGTACGCAGATTTTACCACTATCTTAAAAGATAGAGAGACTGTTTTTGAAAAACTCTCGTAGCGTACTATATCACAAGGCTAAACATTAATCTACCTCTACTAGCCTATTAGCCTTCTTTCCTAATACTCAAGCTCCACTCCTTTCTATATATATACAACAACAACAACAACAACATGCCCAGTGAAATCTCATAAGTGGAGTCTGAGGAGAGTAAAATGTACGCAGACCTTCCACTACCTCATAGAAGTAGAGAGGCTATTTCCCGGGAACCGTCATCTCAAAACCCATATATATACATATCACAAAAATTAATAATTCAACTAGCCAATTATATGACCCGCCCAAAATTCACATTCAAGCAATTCAAAGACTACTAACCTAAGAAGCTAATATTATTTTATGTCACTTCAAATTTGATAAGAAATTTTTTCTCCTAGTTACTCCACTTTCATGGCCTTAAATACTTTGAACAATCTATCATCTGAAAGAGGACTACTTCACAAGCCGCTACTAATATAGTAACAATCCAAAGATTTACAACTATGTTATATGATTACTCAACTAACAGATATCATCTCATAAAGTACTATGATTAAATTAACAAAGCACAACTTTATAAACAAAAGTCTAACAAAAAGAAAATTGTCATCATGACTAAAATCTTTCTATAACCTCTTGTCCTAAATGATATGTTGTATCTATCAAATGTATCTAAAAATCTATCAGCTTTTAACTACCTTGGACAGAAGATTCCAACTCCATGGATCCTGCAGTCTCTTCAAGTTCAACAGTTATCAAGCCACTGAGAAGAAGAGGGTCTTGTTCATCAATATTGTTCACCTTCCTGTGTCACAGATCACAAGGAGTATAATTCAGTAATAGACAGTAGGGTAGATAAATATAGAACAGATATCAAGAGAAAAAATTTGATATAATTGAGCTTAAATGAAGCAGCTAGGATACGTATAAGCGGATCCCAACTTGTTTGAGACTGACGCGTAATTGTTGTTCTGACAAGAGAAAAAATCATTTCATGCCTCACAAGAAAACACGTCTGATATGGGATGCTGCAGTTCTTTGTCTAACTTCAGGAAAAAATGTTGAAAATCACTCAAGGGAACTAGCAAAGAAGCAATATGTCCAGTCACCTAGTATTTCGAATTCTTACGATAGCAGGCGAGCCTAAGACCAAAGGCATTTCCAAAAAGGAGTTCAACCCCCTTATAGCAACTAACCAGTGAATAGCAACCCGCAAGACTTTAGAGTTAGTTGTGAAATTCCAAAGCGAAAATTTTCTCTTCAGTGTGTAATTACAAATCAAGACAGGGTAGAGTTGAAGAGGAGAGTTTTGGCATAACCATTAAAGTTGTTTCCATGTGACAGGAGATCACAGGTTCATGCCGTGGAAAGTCTTTTGTAGAAACGTAGGGTAAGACTGCGTAAAATAGACTTTGTGGTTTGGCTCTTCCCCGGACCTGTGCATAGCGGGAGCTAATTCACCATGCTGTCCTTTTTCCAAGACAGGGTGGTGTAATCAGAGATACTAAGAGAACGGTTTCACCATATGGAAATTCCTGGTAGTGATTCAGATATTTAATACTCTCTCAAACAATAATTAATGTAAGCGCCAGGAAGAACAAGAATCGATTAGATCTTCAAATGCATTCAGTAAAGGAACTCTAGCTCAATGTCCGGATGTTTAACTGGTAGATAGAGGCAAAGTCAGATACAAGATTCAAAGTTTATGGGTTCCTAAAAGCAACCTCAAGTTAATAGTACAAAAATAATTGGGTTCAAAGTCAAAATTTCATAAATGCTATTGGGTGCACATGCACATGTAGCGGGCCTCTAGATCCACCCCTGGATAGGCGTTGTCAAAACCATTTAGGCAACCTTTTCCAGCTGATTATGAACAAATTATCCATAAGGCTAACAAAGAAAATCATCCACCCTGCTAAATCCCAAGATAAGACAATGACATCCTACTCGCCCACCAACAAAAGTCTTTCCAATGGGAAAGAAGAATGGTTTTATGTCGGTATGAGAGATGCCTATATGTTTAATACTAAAGTGCTGCACATTTATGAGAATGTACTAAATTGTCCATGCTTCGGGGGTCTC
Organism: Solanum sejunctum; assembly: GCA_025642045.1. Lineage (NCBI taxonomy): Eukaryota > Viridiplantae > Streptophyta > Magnoliopsida > Solanales > Solanaceae > Solanum > Solanum sejunctum. The sequence goes on from JAOTQJ010000102.1 coordinate 23,855,415, forward strand.
TATAGTATGATTGCTAACGTTTTCAGAGTCGGGAGCTATCTAATTGATATTGGGAGAAAATCGGAGTGCTGTTGGACCCCCCTAAAAAGGGGAAATCAAGGTGCTGAAATGAAGCAAAAATATGCGAATAAAAGAGAGGACATGAATCATCTGAAGTAAGACAAGTTATACTTTCAAGTATATCATACTAACTGAAAGAAGCATGAGTTTCAATTCATTGGCCAGAAAAGGGTCGAGAGCACCTACCCGCATGTCTTCTTATTGTGCCCTAGGCCCTTACACTTGCTGCACTGCATCTGACGTTTGACTATGTCAAACGTGTCCGCCTTTTTCATCTTTGGTCGGCCGGGTGGACGTTTCGTCGGTGGAGGAGTGACAACCATGACCATATGCTCCATATCCAGTTCACCTTTAACTGGTTTTTCCAGATGAGGTATGGGGTTAATTGATTCAGCATATATTGCATGGTAACACTCAGTTGAGAAGTATCGGGAGCAAAGATCATAGGGGCTCCTTCCTAAGTATTCAGAAACAGCAATAGCATGGCAACAAGGCAACCCATTAAGCTGCCACTCTTTGCAACTACAATCCCATTGTTCAATATCAACTACTTCGATAGATTCACCACGAACTTCAAATGTGCTGCCATGTGAGGGTAATGGGTGAAGTGACCTTGCTCTTGATGTTTCAGTTTGAAGTTTCTGTTCCATCGAGGGTGTCAACTCTGTAACCCACTGACTGGATTCAACACGCCTAGCATAAATCAATTCCATTACTTTTCCTCGTAACACATCAATCATTTGAGTTATCGGCAGCTCATTCACCTCCGCTACCCAATCATAGAAAAGCTGCCCAAAGTGGGATGTCAAGTGGCCATACCTTGCCCCACCAAAAAAGGCATTTGCCCAGTGTTCTGGCTCACTTCTACTGACCCAATTGTAAACTTCAGGTGAGATGGCTTTTATATTCTCAACACAGCGCTCAAAAGACTCGAGCTTTGGGGCACAAGCAGCAGCATACAAGTCTTGGATCATAAGGCGTCTGGCTTCATGTGAAAACTGCCCTTTTAAATCATTATTAAGTTTCTCCGCAAGATAACGCAGACAAAAGCCATGGTAACACTCTTCACCAAAGACATTTTGCAAAGACTCTCTTATCCCTCTTTGGAAATCAGAAATAAAAGTTATTGGACAGGAAGTTGAGAAAGCAGATTTTAGTTCTGAAAGAAACCAATGCCAGTTGTCATTGCTCTCCTCATCTACAACTGCAAAGGCTATTGGAAATACTTCATCATTCCCATCTACACTTACGGAAGCCAAAAGTGTTCCTTGATACTTTGCATAGAGAAGAGTACTGTCCAGGAAAAGAAGAGGCCGGCAACCCTGTTGGAAACCAGATATTGAGGCATGAAATGCAATAAAAAGGCGATGGAAACTTGAGTCCTCCTTAGTGGCAATTGTAGCAACACTACCAGGATTAGTTTCTCTAATTTTCTCACAGAATAAGGGTAACTGACTGTACGCCTCTTTGAATGAACCCTGAAGCTGCTCTCTTGCCTTCTCTTTCGCACGCCTTGCCTGAGAATAGTTCAACTGAATGCCATATTCACGCTCAATATCTTTTGCTATATCCTTGGGCTTGTAGTTCGGAGCAACCTTCAACTTTTCCTTTATAATACTTCCCATCCATCCCCTTGTTGATCGATACGCAGCTTTAACAGCAGCCCCATCACATGTATGCTTTTCATCCATTTTCTTGATACATATTAGCTGAGTGGTAGGCAACCTTGACGCATATATGCACCAAGAACATCCTTCAATCTTACATTTAGCAGTTACCCTGCGACTATCATTTTTCTTATACCTGTAAGTGAATCCATGGGCAATTGAGTATTTATGCAGCGCTTCACGAAATTCAGCAAAACTAGTGAACCTTTGACCCACACCCGTTATTGTGTTCTCCCATTGTGTAGCTGCTCTGCGATGCTTCTCATTGTTTTCATTATTGCTGCCAGGATAGTCACCCAAGGGAGCAGTATCAATGGCAGCATCAATACGAAGCAGATCATCACAATGAATCATATCCACAGGGGTAGCAGGAGTAAGAGCTGCCTCAGATGCAGTTGTTGACCTGCTCAGCAAGCAAGTTATTAATGTTTTAAGAATCCAATAAAAGATAGCATATCTCTCAAACTCATTCACATCTAGAAGAACCAGTATAATAAAGCACTTGGAACAAATTGTGTAGGATCCTAGCCATCCCAGTGCAACAACTGACAGAGCTAAGTATATTCAAGGGGGTTCAAATCCCATTAGCTGGAAAAATACACCAACTAAATAGGGTAAAACCAACTTTTCAGTGAATATGTGAACTATTGAATCCCTTGATAATTAAGTTTATTCACTCAGTGGGGAAATCGGGCTCTTTTTAAATCCCCTTTTTAAAATTTTTGGCTCCGCCACCGAGTACAACTATTACACCTCAATCCCAAGTTGAGATGGCCAACTCTATAAATTCTCAACATACATTGTAATTCACTTAGAATACATTTGTACATGTCATGTGAGACAAACATCAAGATAAACAAACTATCATGTGAGCGAACCAACAAACTAAACTAAGCCTTAAGAAAAGTAAGTACCTGCTGACAGAGACAATGGGTAGATTTTTCACAACAGCTTCATCATAAATTATGAAGATCTCAACTTGGTCAGAATCCTTGACGAAATTAATCATACGCTTGAAGTCCTTATCTTTAGAGATAGTAATGAGAGTCTTCTTATTCCCAGGAAGAAAATATTTTACTGTCATTCCTTCAACGCCACACTGAAAGTTCTCTGCTACTTCTTTCTTAAAGTCAGCCAAAATTGTCCGGTCATCAATGTCCAAAGCATAAGCCTCTCCACCTGTATATGTCAGAAAGCCATCCTCATTGTTCGTCACAAACTCTCCTCCAGATTGACATATTGCAATTATCTTCTTAGAAGACATCACTAGCACATGAAATCCTTAACCAATTCAATAACTGCAAAAGAAGGAAAGCAAAATGAGAAAGAAAGGAAGAGCACAGCTTTAGTTACAATAACCAAAATTGATGCTGGCTATGTGAATCATCTTTAACAATTACTTTCAATGGACCATGAAAAACAACCAACATTCCCAATTCAATTCAACAGCAACAACATACCCGATATAATCCGACAAACCGGTGTTTGGGGATGATCGAGTGTATGCAAACCTTACCCCTACCTCGGCTGTTTGCAATAAACTCTCAGCTTAAAATATGCATCTCCAAGCAGTTTGAAAAAGTGAACACAGAAATGAAAAGGCAACCACAACGAAGTAATATAAAATTAATTCAACCTGCATTCCCAATTCAATAAAAAAGCTTAAACCTTTACTACATGCATAATCAAACAATTAAAACTTTTAAAACTAGCAACAAGGAGAAAACAAATGGGGCCTTCAAACCAAAAAAAAAATTCAATGTTGGCTGTATGAATAAGTTCAAAAATGTACGATGAAAATCAACCTACATTTCCAATTCAAGAAAAAAAAAATCAAATCTTTACCACAGGCATCATCACTAACCAATCAAAGTTTCAAGCAAAAAACATAATCAAAACAAAAAAGACAATAAACAAGGAACACCCATGAAGGTACAAACGCGTAAGAGCCTAAAACAAGAGAGAACTAGCATCAAGGAGAACAAAAAAGGGGCCTTCAAACAACAAAAAAAACTCCATGCTGACTGCACCAATAAGTTCAAATGGACCGTGAAAATCAACCTACATTCCCAATTCAAGAAAAAAAAATCAAATTTTTACCACAGTCAAGCAAAAACCATAATCAATAAACAACAAATAAGGAACACCCATGAAGGTACAAACACGGAAGAGCCTATAACAAGAGAGAGAGACACTAGTAAAGAAGATGAAAGCAAAACAAAGAACACATGGGGTTTTCATAAACCTCGTACCTGTCGAAATAGAATTCATAAAAGTGGACAGACAAATGTATACAATTTAAAAGAAAAAACAAATCTTTGGGGCAATTGAGGAAAAGTGAACATAAGTTTAGTACCTGTGATGTTCGAAGAAATTTGGTAGAAGAAATTAGGGCAAAGTGAAATAAGAGAGAAAGAGAGAGGGGTTGTGATGGGAGAGATTCAACTTTATGGCCCTAAAATCGGATGTACTTTAGCAATTGGGGGAGGTGAACGTAATTAACCCTAATTCATTTAATGACTATTTTACCCCTCCAATTTCTCCTAAAATGTCGAAATTCCCCCATCTTACGGAACCGCCTTTTCGGATTAATAATTTTTTTTCCTTTTATGGATTTTTATTCTTTAAGGAAAAAAAAAATAATATATTTTCTATATATGTACTTTAATAATTATAATTAGGTTAAATTTGCAAGAAATTATAAATATTATTGCATGTCAATCAACCCTAATAACCTTTTATATTTTAGAGTTAATTATATAATGTATAAGAGCTTTATGTTACAAAAATTCATACTCAATAGAAATTTGATTCATCTGATATGATAAATTTTAAGTTTAATTTATCGTCCAATAATAATGATCAAATTTTTGATTGATGCTCTAATCGCACTTTAATTCCAATAATAATGATCAAATTTTTAATTGGTGCTCTAATCGCACCTTGATTGCACATTAGTGTAACATTATTTGGTGATAAACTTTTTATTTTAATTTTTTTTCTATAAATGTCATATACATTTTATTTTTTTATATGCTCTATGTAATACTTGTAGAGGATTATTATTAGTATTTTACCTAATATGGATACTTCATCCAAAAATTTGATTTTAGGTCAAATAATTAGTGTGTAGGTTGAAAATGAGTAATTTGTTGAGATCCACAGATAAATATATACTTTAAATTTTAAAGAATAGGTTATAAAACTTATTTACTGATTTAGATGAATAAATACATTGATGTTTTTTATGCATAAATTATATTATATAAATTTTACATGAGTTGTGTACGTAATTATTTAGAAATTAAAAAAATATTTTTTTTATATTTTGGTTATATAGATTTATACCTCAAATTAAATAAAATATAAATTAATAATATATGTTGTGATGAAATAATTAAAATTTATCTATTCTTAATTGGAAATTTTGAGTTCATGTTACTAGACACGAAAAGATGGCTTATCATTTGAACAACTCATATAAGTCGCATGTATTAATTTTTTTATTCTATCATTTTTTACATTCATGTGATGAATTTCAAGTATTTTCTATGATTAAAATAATATTGTCAAAAACCTAGGATGTAAAATTTACAGTTATAATTAATAAAATTAGCTGATAAAAAATTTATTCCTTTAATCGATTTAAATTGACTATTTATTTATTAGGATAGCCCATTGTATCCTACTCAATTCAATTCATCTAAATTTTAGGCTAATATATTGACCAAATTGATCCATGGATTTGTTTTTTGAAAATTAAATACTCCTTAGGGGAGGGAGAAAGGAGGTTCAAATGTATGGTAAAGAAAAATAATAGTAACTACTTACAAAAATACTAAAATTCTAGTAGAATTATATAAATTAGGTTTCAACTTGTTTTTCAGCTCATTTCAATGTAAATATTGTAGACGCATTCAATAATTAACATTATTCATTTTGATCTATTTAAATTTAATTCAATTCATTCATTTGACGCTTTTGTGACACCCTCGTTCTCACTTTCACAAGCATAAGCATCATAGATTAAATAAAAATGTTTGAAGAATCTTTTTCTAATTTTATATCAAAATATACGTTTGTCCACTTTTTCAATAATGTAATCATAATTATGATTAAGTTATGCACACTAATAAAGTAAATACTATGTATATATCAAGTTATATTTATTCAGATCCTTATTTCTTTTTTTCTAGATAAAAGTTTTTTTTATCACTGATTAATAGTTTTTTCTATCATCTATTTTGATTAAGCATATTTGTCCTCTACTAATTGAATTGAGCAGTTCTGTATGAATACTATCAACGACTTCATTACTTAATTTATATGAAAATCCATCTAGGTAGGCCACCATTATTACAAACTAGCCTTATCCATGATATTTTCTGGAACAGTTCTTAAGCTTTAAATATAACTGTTTAATTGGGAACTTAGGCATATTTGCGATATCGTCAATACCATTTCCAACTTGAGCAAAGTATTTAATAGTTTTTAGGATCCTTTGAATAACACCAACAAGTCTCTATTTCCATAATAGGCATGAATCCACTTCACCGACAATTTATCCTTTTTGGTGCATATGTTCCATAAGAGTTTACTGATTGCGGCCTTATTCCATATGGACACGTCTAGGATATTCAAGCCCCCGACAACTTTTAGATAACATACTTTTTCCTATGAAATTAGTACCCTTTTTGATAATTTAGTACCCTCGATCTATAAGAAAGATCTATAAGTGGCTTCAATGATCTGGATCACCTTCTTAGATAGTTATTTAAAGACCAAAAGTACTATCATCCACGTATTATAACTTCTGTCATTTATAATTGAAAGACCAATTGAAGCATTAGTAATAAAGAGATTGAGAAATAAAAAACAACAAGAAATGAGTAAATAAAATAGTTCGAATGATCCAACAAAATTTTTTGGATAGTTGAAAAGTAATAAATACAATCTTTTGAGGGCTAAAGTGCACAATCCAAAAATCTTGTAGGGGGCTAATGAACAATTTAGTGGATAGAATAAACTACCAAGTCACCAAAGAAACGGTCTTCACATCCGACAAAAAGAAATGGCCACATCCATTCAATTTTTCAAATTCCTTTATATTAATTATTATTAACTTCCATTTCTTTTGTGGAAAAAATACAAAATTTCCAATCACCGGAAAAAAAACTGAATAATTTCTCGCCGGAAAACACCTACTATGAGTGATAATCAAGGATCATTTCTGAATCGAATAAGTATACGTCGGAATCAAGTTTCCAATATGGACCATGAACAAGATCTAGAAGACCTCGAACTTTTTCAAAAACACGTAGCTGAACGTTTCTCCGATCTTTTACCAAATGATTCTTCAGCCTCAACCGATTCTCCGGCGAAGGATCAATCTCCACTTTTCTCGATTTCATGGTATCGAAAATTGCTCGATGTTTTCCTGTGTTGTGAGGCGGAATTTAAAGCTCTTGTTCTAATAGGAAGGGATCCTGTTCAATTTTCGAAACCTCCATTGGATCGCCTTGTCCCTGATATTCTAGATCGTTCCATTAAATCTCTTGATATTTGTAATGCAGTGACGCACGGGTTAGAGCTCGTGCGTCACTGGCTAAAATTAGCTCAAGTCGCGGTTACCGCGTTTGAGCAAAGGCCGATGGGAGATGGACAAATAAGGAGAGCAAAAAAGGCGTTGAACACGTTGCTTACGTCGATGATGCTGGATGATAAGGAAAATAATTATCACGCTAAAGTCGCCGAACGAACGTGGTCGTTCGGACGACGTAGTGGCGCAGCTGGAAATGCTGCGAATAATAAAGATAAAACGAATGGTACTTTTCGTGCAATGTCATGGCCCGTGGCGAAATCGTGGTCCGCTTCGAAGCAGATTCAGGCTATGGCGTCTACTCTTGTGGCGCCGCCACGTGGGGGCGAACCCACTGGACTCGCCCTGCCAATCTATGCCATGAGCACGACTTTCGTGTTCGTGATGTGGGGATTAGTGGCGGCAGTTCCGTGTCAGGAACGTACAGGGTTGTTGACACATTTCCCAATGCCGAGGAATTTGAATTGGGGGCAGTGTTTAATTTCGCTGCAGGAAAAAGTTGCTGAGGAATGGAAGAAAAAGGAGAAAAAAGGGACAACTGGTTTGTTGGACGAACTGCAGAAAATGGAGAAAGTGGCACAGAATTTAGTTGATTTTGCGGAGAATTTTCAGTTTCCGGCGGAGGAGGAGAAGATGGAGGAGGTGGCGGGGCAGGTGGCGGAGATGACGGAGATATGCCGGAAAATGGAGGAGGGGATAGTGCCATTGCAACAACAGATTAGAGAAGTGTTTCATAGGATTGTGAGGAGCAGAGTTGAAGTTCTTGATGTTCTTGATCAAGTTGGTAAATTTTCAACACCAGTACCTTATTGACTATAACAAAAGATTCAACTTTTTTTTTTTTAATTTCCAATATCAAGGTTTACTAGTTTGTTTTGTTATTGTTTTTTTTGTAATAACTAACTACTATGATTCATGTTTTTATTTGTTTCATTCTGTAAAAGAAATGAATTGTAGATAATTGTTTTTGCAATGGATGCTGTCCATTGAGTTTCTCTTTTTCTTTGTCTCAAACGTATACAAGTAAGCTAATTGTCACCAACTTAGATTTCAAAAGAGTGATAAGTAAGTTATTGAGTGCCGCATGAAAGTTCTAGTCGAAGTCTAGGTTCATAATATAATATTAAGATATTTTTTATTTTTTGTGCTTAAATTTCGACTTATATAATTAAAGATAAATATAACTCAATCATTCTACTTCATTCTTTGATGATAAAATTCTGATAAGTATATATTCATGATCATCTTAAATTATTTTTAATAAATTTGTAAGTAAACGTAAGTGTAGCAAAATGTACATAGAGAATTCAAATGACCAATCCCAACTAATTGAGATTAATGCAAATGAAGTGATTTGGAATTTTGTTGCAAACCTACTAAAAAATGATTCCTTTTAACTTCTTTTCAACATTTCTTGTAGTGAAATAGCCACTACGCTTCATCATTGAAGCCAAAGAAAGAAATAATAAGGTTATATTCAAGCGATAAATACTTTCTAATCTTGAATTAGAGATTTTAAATTCGAAAATTAAATATGAAGTAACATTTGTTAGAAAATTTTCACATATTCAAATTAGCTGTGCAATGCATCATGTGAAAATTAATTCTCTACAAAAGGAAGAAAACTGTAAAAGGCAAGAATCTTTGAAGTGAATATGTTTAGACTCATTAAAAATAATTTTTAAAAGTTCTCTACGAAATTTGAAGCCATTTAGTTAGCGTTTGCCTGTAAATTTTTAAATATTTTTAGTAAGTCATTTTTGAATGAAATTTCGGGTGAGTTTCACCGTGTGTTTTACCATAGAAAAATATCTTTAAGTTTGTATTACTCCCTTTGTCCCCATATTAACTTAACTTTTAGGGTATTTTTATTGTTCGAAATAGTTAAATTGTTCATTGTTCAAAGTTGAAGATAAACGTCTGAAATATTTTTTAAATTTGTCTTTTCATTTATTGAAGTTTTATATTTTTTAGGAAATAAATTATACTACTTGCGAATCTACATTTATGGTTTCATAAAGGATAATAGTAAAAAAAATTGTTTAAATTATATTCTTGAATATTTTTCTTAATATGTGTACATTATCTCACAAATTAAGTTAGTATTTGACAGATGTACTCCGTCCTATTTTATATTGCACTCTTTGATCCATTCCAAAGAAAGAAATTACCTTATTCTAATAGAAAATAATTTGACTTTCAAATTCCATCCTTAATGAAATTATTCTCAACTACACAAATATTTTAAAAAAAAATGATTTTAGACTATTCAAGAGTTTCATTTTTTCCTTAAAACATCTTGCCAAGTTAGAGTTTGTCACATAAATAGGAAGAAGGGTGTAATAAATATGTTCCATAAAAGTTATGACAATAAACGCAATTAATATTTTTTGTCTCATATTAATTGAATTTATGAGGTAATGTATAAATATTAAGAAAAATAATCAAAAATAAAATTTACACTATACTTTTCACTATTGCCCTTTGTGAAATCATAAATATGTAGTATAATTTATCTCCTAGAAAATATAAAACTTCAATAAATAAGAGAGCAAATATGAAAAAAGATTCAAACATTTTTTTTAATTTTTGAACAATTAAACTATTTTGAACATTGAAAAAATCTCAAAAATTCAATTAATTTGAGATGGAGGGAGTACGAATATAAAAAAAGGTAGAAAACAAAAGCAAATATTATTGATTTATATACGAAAAACTATTATTACTACTTGTTTTAAAAGTGATTTCGGAGAAAATATTTCGGTTTTACTTGTCACTGTTTCATTTATAAAAGTCAAACTATATGAAGTTTTGATCAATATTTTAAAATATATTTTTTTATCATATTAATATGAGCAGGATTGCAACTTATAATATTTTTCGTATAATTTTCAACCATGTAAATTTTAGATTCCAAAATATTATTTAGCTTTGAAGTTTAATCAAGCTAACCTCGAAAAATAAAATAGTGACAAGCAAAAACAAACAAAGAAAATATATATCTTACGATATAAATTTTTTACAACAAACTAAAATTAAAATTCAATTCAAAATTATAAGCGATAAATAATTTTATAAAATATAAGAGTTTGGGATATTTAGTGCAGGCACGAATTTTTTCATTTTTCAAAAACAACATGTAAAAATATCCAAAAATAAACAATTTTTGTCTTAATATAAATGCCACTTCTTACATGTGCGTTTTCAATTTTCAACATTAACGCTAAATCTCCACTAAGATAAAATTAAAAACCCAGAAAACGTCTCTTGTCTTCTTCGTTCGATCGTCGCGACGTTTGGTTCATCTGTAGAGCCACCAATAATTAATCAACAGTTAAAATAATAGTACATCCCTATTTTAAATTATTATTAGTAATTTCAGATCGCCTTTTTATCTCCTCTATGTCTGCAGGTTCTTAACAATTTTTTCTCCTCTTTCTTCATTCATCTGCTTCATCACTACAATTTTTTCCCTAATTTTTTTGAGATTTTGTTATAGTTGCTGTTCGGAGATTAATGGCGACTATGCCTAATACGTTGCCGTTTAAGCAAGGTCTTTCACTCTGGAGTCCTCAATCAACTTCCTTGAATCGGATTCCTCGGGTTTCGATTCCTTCTAGAACTTTCCGGAGAAGTTTCGTTTCAGCTTCTTCTTTCGATAATGAGAACCGAGAGTGAGTTTTCAATTTTTGATTTTGATGTTTTTTTTTGGTTTGTTTGATGTGTGAGTAGTTTGGTGAATTTAAGATGTGGATGATTGATTGTAGGTATGTGGTAGTTGGGGGAGGAAATGCAGCTGGATATGCAGCTCGAACTTTTGTTGAGCATGGACAAGCTAATGGAAAGCTATGTATTGTGACTAAAGAGGTATCTACTAACTTGGTAGAATAATCACCAGCTTTGATTGATTGTATAGTGAAATATTGGTAGAACTAAATGGGCGAGTTGATTTAAAGTTTTTAGTACATATGTATTTTGTATATGAAATTTGTATGCTCGTATAGAGATCAGTGTGAAGCTATATAGTGTGAGAGAACTCTTTAGTTGTCCCAAAGGAAAAATTAAAGAGTACTAGAATGAAACAGCATAAGGGCCGGAATAGATATAGAGGATTTATGTAGTTGAACTTAACTAGTTTGGCATGAGATTGAGTACTCCCTCCCTCCATTTCAATTTGGTTGTCTGATTATGACTTGCCATGAAGTATATAAAAGTAAAGGAGACTTTTGACTCTTATGGTAGCTAAAGATATTAGGATGTGGCAAAGTGCCATAAAAAGAATTGGAATTAAAGAGTTGCCAAAAAGGAAAGAGACATTATGTTTGAAACGGACTAAAAGTGAAAGGTGACATAAACAAATTGAGAACAAAGGGAGTAGTTGCTTTTGATATTTTGTTGAGTATTATTTGAAATGTTAAGTGAAACACGTTTAGGTAGTTCTGTCTTTAAGCTGTTCGAATTGTGCTTTTTACCCGTCATAGGTATTGGTATATACCTATGACGTTAGGTATTGTGCTGTATAAGAAGCTAACTGGTTAGATCCTTGAAACGTTAGGTTTAGGGTCCGTTATTTTGGTTAAGTTGTTTCCAGTTGAAGTAAAAAGTTCCATTTTGTGCTAATGCAGCCATATGCACCATATGAACGTCCAGCATTGACGAAAGCATATTTGTTTCCTCTGGACAAAAAGCCAGCACGCTTACCGGTGAGCTTTGATTGATTATTTTAGCATGATTTGGCTTGTCTGTTGAAGTTTGAAAATGTCTACATCTTCTTGTGTGAGATTTGCAAAATTTTATTGCTTCTCTATTATTGTTAATGCCAAAGTTCAGCATGTTTTTGAGGAATGCCATTTTACTGTATAATTTTAGGGCTTTCATACTTGTGTTGGCTCTGGTGGCGAGAGGCAAACTCCTGAATGGTACAAGGAACAAGGGATAGAGGTAATGCATTTTTCTTTAATCTATTGCATTACTTGTACAAGTGTGATATAACTATGACGTTTTCTGTTTTCCTGAAAGGAAAGCAAGGTAAATCTATTGAAGATTTAAGAATATGACCAGTTAGGAATTCCAGGATAGTTCGAGAGGAAACACTATCTCATTTGAATATGTGTACCACTTTCATTTCTTTATTCAGCTCCAGCATTCTGACTATCAAGTAAGTCTATTTGAAGATAAATGTTTTACTGTTTTTCAGATGTTGTATGAAGATCCAGTAACAGGAGTTGATATAGAAAAGCAAACTCTGACAACACATTCAGGAAAGCTGCTCAAGTATGGCACCCTTATTATTGCAACCGGATGTACAGCATCCAGGTAACCATGTTTGCTATACTAGAGTGCTGCTGATCCAAACCTGTTATCTATTTTTTGCAATAGAAATTCTTATTGATAAATGAAACGATTAGAATTTGCACTCATCCACTTGCTCCTTGGTCCAATAAAAAGGATGGACTAGAATAAGTATTTTTTCATTTTAGTAATCATCATATTTTCCATTTACTGTATTATTTTATTGCCCTAATTTGTATCAACTGATTTGCCCTCCAATCCTGATTATACCAAACACAGAATGATTTAGTATTAATTGACTTCAGATTTCCTGAGAAGATTGGAGGAAATTTACCTGGGGTTCACTATATTCGGGATGTGGCGGATGCTGATTCATTAATATCCTCACTGGTAAAATCGCCCTCATTCTGATGCATATGATTGTTCTTCCAAAATTTTAAACTTTTGTGTATGGATGATCTTCTGCTCCTAATCTAGGTTGTTTTATTTAGGGGAAAGCAAGAAAGCTTGTAGTTGTTGGTGGGGGCTATATAGGAATGGAAGTTGCTGCAGCTGCTGTAGCCTGGAAACTTGATACAACTGTGAGTTTCCTTAAATGCTATTTGTCACTTTGTTAAATAAGAAATGTTGTTTGTGAGAAAAAATAACTAAGAAATGTGAATCCACGAACAATGTTTAGCTATTTCGTTTGTAAAAATTAAATTGCACGTTTGGTGGGAAAATCGCCATATAAGCAAAACTTGTTAATAATAACACACGGAAAATAATAACATGTAAAGTTCCAAAATACATGTTTTCTTCTACGAGTCAAAAGAAGTCCATCTTCATTTCTTTGACTGATGAGTCCTCTGTTCAAAGAGTTATCTGAGCCATATTATCCAGTTTATTGCCTTACAAATGAAGAATTCAAACTTGCCAAGATTTTTCTTATTCCTCTGAGGTTTAAAACTTGCCTGCATTTGAATATAGTACCAGTATACTCCTGCTTTTACTAACTCTGCTGAGAACATAGATAATTTTCCCAGAAGAGCATCTCTTGTCAAGATTGTTCACTCCTTCTCTTGCCCAAAAGTATGAACAACTCTACCAAGACAATGGTGTCAAATTCGTCAAGGTTCTCCATCCTCTTTCCTCTCTAATTCTTCTGTCAGTTTATCTCCTTTGCTTCTAATTGAATTTTATCCTTGCCCAGGGTGCTAAGATAAAACATCTAGAATCTGGTTCAGATGGCCGGGTAGCTACAGTAAATCTTGAAGATGGATCAAGTATAGAGACAGACACGGTAAAATAATGATTCTTTATGTTCGTCAAAATTCTTATTATAACCGAAAACTGGAATACCTCATAGGATAGTGCTGGATAAAGGAGTTGAAAAGCTCAAATCATTTGCATATCCTTTGTGAATTTCAGGTTGTAATTGGTATTGGAGCAAAACCTGCTGTCAGTCCATTTGACATGGTTGGCTTAAACAACACTGTCGGTGGAATTGAGGTAGCAGTCTATTTATCTCTTTGTTAGGATTTCTCAAGTTGGGTACCTTCCAAATCTAGTTTACAATTTACGGCAACACCACTCTCCTAATTGCAAAGTGTTTATGAGCTTCGACCAAATCATGATACGCTACAAGTTGGAACTGTGAATCAAAGAATCAAAACAATCCTTTACCTTAAGTTTATATTGGTTTAATCAGTTCTGGACAGGATGTCACTCTAGATATTGATTTTTTCTTTTATCTATTTGTTCCATGGAGTACATTAATTTTATGGTCTATAAGTAGTCTTGACTACATCTGACAGAAGGCATAGTGTAATACATTCGAGGGTGGGAAGTGAGTTTTGTTCCCATTCCACATATTGAAGCTATTCATGTTCAGAGCAAATTGTTCCGACTCATACCCGAGCTATTGTTTTGTTGCCAATACATGCATGTAAATCCTTGGAATTTGTCTGTTTTTTCTACTTATCTGAAAAAGGAAAAAAAGAGGGAAAAAAATTTCCCTTTTCCAAATACATCAGGCAGTTTTCCAATTGAAGAGTGAGAAGGTTATAAATGGCTTATTACTCCTGATCATTAGAGTTCTTTTGGTGTTTGAAAATGGACTGTATTAGTACAAAATGAGGAAGTTTGTTTCAGGATTAAAAGAGGATCTGTTAATTGCGCCAAATGATATTAACTCTTCTGTAACTTCAATCCTTTATGTGTTGTCTCTGGGCAAAACTGAGAAATCCGACTGCGCTTCTTTTTATTTACATATCTTCAGAAGATAGGAGCTTGATCTTTCCTTGAAATTATTACACCTCAAAATTAAAAATTCAGGTGGACGGCCAGTTTCGAACAAACATACCTGGGATCTTTGCTATTGGAGATGTTGCAGCATTTCCATTGAAGGTTAGATCTTCTGACTAACTTCATACATTTTTTATTGTTTTTGTTTGCATGATGAGTTGACCGATGCGAATTGTGTAGATATACAACCGAATCGCACGGGTGGAGCACGTTGACCATGCTCGTAAATCTGCGCAGCATTGTATTAAATCATTGCTAACTGCACACACGCACACGTAAGTTAATTCAAGTTCAGTTCATAAGCAAGGATAAGCTTCTTTTCGTTCAACTTTCCTAAATCTTGTATTGTTTCCTGAATGCAGGTATGACTATTTACCATACTTCTACTCAAGGGTTTTTGAATATGAAGGAAGCTCTAGGAAAGTATGGTGGCAATTCTTTGGGGACAATGGTAAGAATATTTTTGTTGCTTTTCTTGATAATGTCCAATTACTTGTATAAACAATTCCAGAGCTGGTATTAATGGTACCATCTTATGAACAGTTGGGGAGGCAGTTGAAGTTGGGAATTTTGATCCAAAGATTGCAACATTTTGGATTGACTCTGGTATGGACTCTATTCTTTCTTTTTGTGTGCATCTGGTTGTGTAGGTTATGTTTCTATCCTAGTCCTTTCTTTTTAGGGAGTTGTACTTTCAAAAAGGTAATACTTACTAATAAATACAAGGCAAAAGAAGAGTGATATAAACATACATCTTTGCAGGTAAGCTGAAGGGAGTTCTTCTTGAAAGTGGGAGTCCTGAGGTATGCATTCTTCCAAGGATGTTCTCATGTCAAATTTAGCAGCTCTCTGTATGGTCTATGTACATATATATGCAAGCTGCATAAATGTCTAAAATGAATCGTGAAAAATGTTTTCCTTGCCCCTCTCTAATGATCTTTGAAACCATCATTCTAAAAAACTAAAGGAAAAAAAGGTGACTTGTCAAGGAGGCGTCTGTTCATTTTTCTCTCCAGGAAAGTGATTGTTAATGTCAAACTAAAATTTTCTTGTTTTAGTCATGTCATCTGATTTTTCACCCGACAGTAAAATGAGTACTTCTCAAGTCTGTGTGTATAATATACTTACTATGCAGTATGGGATATATGAAAATATTTTATAGCAAGAAGAAATTTAAGCTAGTTGCATTCAAAGTGAACTCGTGTATGTGTATCATATGCATGGTTGATTATTTGTGTTACTACTAAATACATTGTTCTGTGTGACACTGTGAAATAGCTATGGTTTCCTACCAAAGCCATATTTTTCTTACTTCCGTCTACAAGAGTTTTTCTCTGCTTTTAACGGAGCATGCATGTGCTCGCATGTTGAGGAAGCTCAAAAGAAAATAGGGAAATTCAGTGGTAGAGTAGTTGATATTTTCACCTGACAGGAGTTTTTGAAAAAATAAATTAGTTTGGAGACAGAGACAAATATATATGTTTTTTTTTAGACTACATAGATGTCAAAAGCTCAAAAGACTTAGCTTGTTTCTATCTTTTTGTCATTGGCTTTGAACTAATGTTAAGCTCCAGCAATATATAAAATCATGCTATAATAACATAAAGGCTCCACCATATGGACATCACATCATTGCTTGAAGCACCTGCTTCTTCTCCATAACCCATTGCCTCCTCCCTCCATCCTTTCTGAAACAGCATTGCATGCATGAAATGTGCATCAAGCAACTTTATCTTTCCTAGAAGCAACAGTCCGTATTGTTATCAATATGGTGCTGGTGTTTGTCTGGTCGGTTTACTTTATTCCCTCCCGTCTGACTTCGCTTGCAACCTACGACCGACCTGTTTAACTGCATGCCAGACCACTAAGTGATGAGACCGTGCAAACAAAGGCAACGAGGAGCGCTAGCCGGAACTGGATGAAAAGTAGTTCCCCTTGGAAAGCGAGAGAGCTGTTGATGAAATGAATATAAGTTTGTCCCCTACCTAGAAACACAAAATTTTGCTTAATTTCTCTTCTACCAAGTACTACCGGCTTTTTTCATCGTTCGGTGAAACTTGATTACCTGTATCTTCCGTTTACTGGACAATATATTACATAGTTCTTAATCATCTTTTCTCGAATTGTTTCAGGAATTCCAACTGCTTCCAAAACTTGCACGCAGTCAGCCCTCTGTTGACAAAGCCAAACTTCAAAATGCATCGTCAGTGGAAGAGGCTCTACAAATTGCTCAAGCTTCCTTGTAGGCTGGATCTGCAGTTTGATCATCATTTCACCACCCATCAACAGCATCCTGGCGCACAGTACACCTATTTTTTCCCAGATTGTGGTATCGACATATCCATTTGGCGATTTTGGCAGCTTGTAAGATTGAGAGTAAGAGAGAGAGGACAGCGTAGTAGATTGGTAATAAGTCGTAGAAGAATGGATGAAACAGAGAGTATGGTCACTTGTTTATGTTAGAACGTTAGATTAGTAATAAAAATGTCACTGGAAAACGGATTTCTAACATGAACTCAAATGACTATAATGTCTTAATGGTTCCAATGGATTGCATATAATATAAATTCTCTCTTTTTCGCATTAATTTCCAAGTGCATCAGAAAGATTGCATGCTTAGACAAATTCAATGTTATATAACATGTATTGCAGTGACGAAGTCAGTATTTTCATTTTCATCGAGGGTGTTAATACGTTTAAAACATGGGCATGTGATTTTTATATTAAAGGTGTTCAACAATTAATATATATCAAAATATATATATATTTAATCTATATATTCAAAAAAAATTTTCGACGAAGGGTGTTTGAACACCCTTGGGTGAATGTAACTCCGTCCATGATGCATCACATAATTTCTATAAAAAAAATTATTTGTTTGCAAAAAATTTCTCCACAAATATGGTAGAAAGAATTTGGAAAAGGTTTTGAGGGACAATTATTTTTTTAATCATGCTAATGCATGGATTAAAACTCTTTATATAATACCATAGGTTTTTATGTCCTATACACACTTTAATACTCAATAGAATATATAACTAATGCAAACATTTGTCATAAATAAAATTTTAAAAGTATACCACACAAGAGACTAGTAAGGCACAAAGCTAATGCATGTATTTTTTTTCTTTCTAATACATGTATTCAATTTTAACATCACCATTTAACTTGTGATTATTTGTTAAAATATTTTATATGTATACCAATTTCAAGACAAATTTCAAATATACAATATCTAAAATTCATCTTAATTAAGTCTAATTTTAAATATGTATTTGAAATTTCATATAACTAAAAATATTGATACATATGACTGAAGTTTAATCATTTTTATTTGATCCATATACACATAAACTTCAAACAGAAATGATTGAAAATTAGAAATCACACAATACCGATTGAACTTCAGCTATATGTAACTTCAGACACACGTCTAAAATTTAATTTTATTAAGCCTAATTTCAAATATATGTGCAAAAAATTTTAAATGACAAGTACAAGTTAAACATGTTTTCCCATTAAATTTTTTTTTACCAAAATCCACATTGTTCAAAAGTTCCACTATGAGCCAATCATGTAATTCCACCTTTTGGAGATTAAAATTTAATATTTATACTCGTTAATTCCTATTTACTTTTTAGACTAAAACACTATATCAATATGCTTGACTTGTTAAAAAAGGAAAAAAGTGTTTACCTATTTACCAAGTCAACCTAATATTTCTTCACTTTTTTGTACATTCATATTTTATTTCCTAGTGACTCAGAAGTTTGTTACACAACTATGAACAATATTCTAAACTATAAATCTAGAAACTTGTACCAAGTCAAAGCATTAAAATTTTATGGAAGATGAAGAGACAAACTGGTCATATAAAAATTTGATTGGCTTTTACTTTCTTCCACCTACTTTATTTATCATGCTTAATAGAAAAAATTACAAAAATATATAACTTATTTTTATATAATTTCAGATAATTTTAATTCTTTTAAAAAATTATAAAAATCTCGTAAAATGATTCAAAATTGCAACACTTATTCATACAAATTACATTCTTACTTCTCCATGTATCATAGTTAAAGTTTTTTAATGCTCCTATATTTTGACATGTATCACAGGTTCCGTTTTTTATATCAATAAGAAGAGATTTTTAGTAATTTAAAAAACGTTGGTATTAGTTGGAATTAACTCCAAAAGTATGGGATTTGTGTAAGTTATACTATTTAATACTTCCCCGTCCAACTTTACCTAGCTCTTATTGACTTGGCACAGGAATTAAGAAGTAGTAAATGATGGGTAATTGTACCGAATTACCCTTTGAATATAGTAAGTATGATGTCTTGACAAATGTAATAAAGAAATGACTATAGTTAATTATAAGGGTAAAATAGGAACTAAATGTAAAATTGTCTCTTCATTTCATAAAGTGGACAAGTATTGTTGGACATATCAAAATAGTATAGGGGCCAAGTAAGTTGGACGGAGGGAGTATTTGTATGTCTATTAAAAAATAATAATTAAAAGAATAATTGGATAAATTAGTCCATAGAGGAATATTTTTGTGATAATCCATTTTAAGATAAGCAGTTCTAAGTCGGCAAAACATAAGAGAAACGTTGGGTATATAAATAAACAAGTCTTATTTAGTATTGATGCATTTTAAAGTCGTGCAGGTTTAGGCCTAAAATGGACAATATCACTAGCGGATTGGACAATAATAGATGGTATTAGAGTCACTCTTGTGTGAGCCTTGTCGATCTGGGTCAAAGTTCAACTGAGTTTAAACAAATCCCCGTGAGGCGAGACAAACCTCATTTCTGAGTCTAGTTGAATCTCATACGATGGGGCAAACCTCCGTAAGGATTGATAGAATTAGTAAAATAAGTTGTTAGTGAAGCGTTTTAAAGCCACGCAAACTTAAACTCAAAGCGGATAATATCACTAGCGGATTAGGTTATTACAATTTTGAATGTAGAAAATAAAGGAATGAAATACGATGGAAAAAGAAAGCACTCCGTAGTGATTGATAAATTTAGTAAAACAAGTTATTAGTGAAGAAGTCAAATTTTCATCAAATAGTTTAAAATATGAAGAATTAAACACATGAAGAAGCCAATGAAGGTTCAACATCTATTATGTATATATAAAAATATAATTTTAACTATGAATGATCAATGTAAAGGAGGGTTCAGATAAACCCTCTCGGTTCTACCTAGCTCTGCCCCGACAAGTTTTAGCATACATAATTTCTTGAACTTTTAATTTTTCGGATACATGATTCACCATTTAAAATTTAAGTTTGTTTCAAGTGCTTAAATTCAATGTAAATTATCAACATGCATGAACCAAGGCTAAGTGGGTGGGTGAAATTGGTTTAACTCTCTAATTTGGAAAGACTAATTATCTAGATTTTGTAATTAAGATTTTTTTCTTCTTTGGATTAGACTTAATAGGAATAATAATCATAGTGCTAAAGGAATAAATTTAATTGATGAAGAATAGGTCAAATCATGATTAACATGCAAACACTATTAAGATTAATTTTAATAATAAGTAAATCACTTTTCTACCTTTTGTAGTCATGGTGCCACGTGAACACATACGTTAATTAGATGGCAATAATCACAAAATTAGCTGATAAGTAGTTGTCATTAATTAGCTAAAATAGTTTGACGCCATTCCATTTGTAATCAAAACTTGATTGAACCTTTTAATTAATCAACAATTTATTAGTACAACTAAGGAATTACTCCCTTCGTTCCAAATTAATTTAATTTTTGAGATTTTTTTTGTCATATTCAAAATCGTTGAATGTTCAGAGTTCGAGACAAATGTTTGAAAGTTTTTTTATATTTGTCCTTTTATTTATTGAAGTTTTATATTTGCTAAGAGATAGATTGCACTACGTATTGTTCACTTTACAAAGGGCAATAATAGAAAATATGCTTTAATTTTTGTATTTAAATTTTTTTATTAATATGTGTAATTGCCTCATGAATTAAATTAAAATGAGATGAAGGAAGATAGCGTACTTTTTTTTTTTCTGCAAAACATAGATTTCTATTGAACCAATCCTTTTTTCTTTTCAAAATAATAATAAGTATCGGTAAGGAATTATAAGATGGTGAATCAAATTTTCATCAACATAATATAAGTTTAAGTAACTAATAATTAACTGAACTACTAATATTTTTTCAATTGAATAAATCCATTCAATTAATCTTATTTATGGTTTTCAAGATGGTAAAAAAAGTGGAAAATATTTGTTGATAAGTTACTTTTTTTTAAAAAAAAAATCTTAATTAGTGTCTGAGATTCTGAAATCAAGGCAAGATGCAATCAAAAGGGGATCCAATATTAGTTGGAAATTTGTTTGGAAAGTTGCTAAAGATGATTTCATGCAATTTAATATGTCCCCAAAAGTATACAGATAGATAAAAGGATCACTTGACATCACAAGAAAGTGATCAAAATTATTATTTTTTTTTATGTCTCATTGTTTAGGTCACCTTATTTTTAAATTTATTTTACTACTAGCTATATTTTAGTTAGCAAAAAGATTCGTAGCATGTTAATAATTAAATACATAAAAATTCTTTTTAATAATCGATGATAATGATATTCGATCTATTATAACGTATGAAGGATTAGAGAGAAAAAGAATTATAAAAGCTAAAAGCATTATATATATATGTCCACGTTATTATCATTATAATTATCATTTTATTTAAAAATTTAAATTCTTAGGCAACACAATTTTATTTACTTAATTATTTTTCTAACAAATTAAATATGTCAATCTTTGGATTAGATCAAGAAAAGCAACATTATTTATTTTATATATAAGGCTCCTTCATATTCAAGATTTAGGAAGGAAAAAAAAAATCTAATCCTTTATAATGATAGAACATGGATCTGACATAAATGCATGTGAAGGTTTAGTTAGCAATGATTTGATTAATACAAATTTGTGTATGATTTACGATCTCTACCTGATAATATTAATTTGAAGAAAATATTAAAATGGAATAAAATTTAAGATAAGAAATCTAACCTTAACTTCAATGCAAAATGCTGTTATACAGTTATATATGTCTGAGCAGTGACAAAGTCAAGATTATCGTTAAGGGGACTTAATATTTTAAAAATAAAATATACGAACTAATCGAAAGGAGTTCAATATCTATTATGTATATACTACACCAACAATACATAGTCGGTGAAATTTTATAACTGGGGTCTGAGAAGGATAAAATATACGTAAACTTTATCACTACCTCATAGGGATAGAGATACTGCTTTTAGAAGACCCTTGTCTAAAAAAATATCAAGCTTCAAAAACAGAAGATACTAGATATAAAAAAAAATAGACTAAAGTGACTAAAGTGGAAATCAAAAGATGATAATATACAAAAAAAAAAAATTTTTACTATATATAAAGAGTATAATTTTTTATCGAAGGTGATCCACATGAACCCATAATTCTAATATGGCACCGCTGATTATAAGTATTTCTCCATCATCCTTAAATCAACATTCCCGAAGTTTTAAATTTAAGTCATTTTTTTTAGGAAAACAACTTATTTCAAGAATTTCGTATTACTAAACCTAATTTATTCAAGCATAATATGAATATTAGACATCGAATGAAAATTTTAAAAAATGGAATCCAGCTATATATGCTCCCTAGACTTAATTAATTATGTACTCGTTAAATATTGAAATGTCACCATTTCTAGAACATGAATCTTTGTTAACAAAAAGGAAACACCCTCCCCATCTTCAAATTTCTACATTTTCCTAATAATAACAAAAGAATTAATGAAGATCATTTTAATTAAATTACACAAAAAGAAATTAAACACACGTACGTAGGATTTTCCTATTTTGTCTTTTAGGTCTAAAAAATGAACACATCATCCGACATGACTGTGATTAAATCTACAACGTAGCTAATTTAATTTTAATAAAGTTGCAACAAAACAGCTAAGCAATTCCAATAATGTTATCCATTTATTTGACATGTATATAATATATAGATTCTTATATTCGCCGACATTTTCATGCATATATTTCATTAGTTTGAGAAAAAGGTAGTACGAAAATAATGTTATTATAATTTAAACCAAAAAATAAGAGGCATTATGGAGATCTTGTAGTGCTATGCAGAATGAAAGCATAGGAATCCTTTTTGAAATTTGAACTATGATGAAATTAATTGTCAATTATAGAGTTGTATATCGATCTTCATTTGATTTTGAAGTTTATCAGTTTGACTTATTGGTTATTGATTTGTAGATATGTTAAATCTTTATAAAATCATTAGAATATTGGCTTGTTGGTTATTAGTATATTGCTTATTCATCGTTATTAGTTTAGTTATCGATTTAACCGTTAAGATTTGACATAATTTTTTAATTGAAAGTTACTTAGAAATAAGGTATCAAATCAAACGAACCATATACATAAGTTGACAGATTGCATTTTGCTCAAAAGCAAACACTATCACATTGTAAAATAATTGAGAGTTTGAGACAGTAAAAAAATACTTAAATTGTCAAGGAGTTTATATACTAAATATTACAAATATAATTATTTAATTTACTACCAGGTTATTGATTAACTCGTTAAGAAAAAATCTAAAATTATTAAGAATCAATAACCTAATAAAAAAAATTAAATTATTATCAAAACTGCTAAACCAATAATTTCTTTTTAAGTTTGGATAATCGATTTCGATTCGGCCTTAATTACGTTCTTAAATTACACTTTTAAACTATGTTAGTGCTC
>JAOTQJ010000102.1:23907715-23925415 GCA_025642045.1 Solanum sejunctum
AAAATTTAACAATGTTTCAACTGAGCGTTTATATATAAAAATGAAACACCTGTTTAAAATAATTAAAATTTTATACTGTGCATCTAATGCATTATCATAAATAGAAGAAAGCGAAAAAAGCATAGAATCTTGCTTAAAATTTATCAATCATTGCATTCATTTTTTTATTTTAAAGAAAACACAACGCATGCATTAGTTAAATAGAACCATCAAAGTAGGGTATTTTGTAAACTTTTTACATGATAGTTCATATCATTTGGTTAGCAACATGTTATTCTAGAATAATTAATTTCGAGATAAGTTATCCTACTATATATATATGGGTAACTTATTCCATCACTAAAACAAATATAATGGAATAAATAATTCAAGAATTACCTTATATTTTTTATTAAATATAAAATAAAATAATTTTATATTTTATTTTAAAATTACTATAACTTATATCTCACGCCAAATAACCTTACAGTGTTAGACCTAAAAGGATTGAAAGAAAAGCCTAAGAGTAAAATCATGGGCTGACATTTTGCATAATTTGGCCCAAGTATTATTGGGTCAATTTTCAGCATCCAGTTTCAAATTTGGCCCTACTTCATGGGCCTCTTAAACCAAACGATCATCTTCTGGCCCAACTACACTGCTAACACTTAAACCCTTTCGCTCTTTCCTTTTCTTCACCAACCCTCTCTTCCTCTCTTTTAATTGAAGCTCCGTTTTCTGCAAGGCTAGAGAGGAAGAGAGCGTTGCGAAGAGACTATTTTTTCCTCTGATCATTGGCTATGGCGGGGCCGGAAGCTCCCGTTTGCTATGTCGGAGTTGCCAGGAAGTCCGCCGCCTTCCGTCTCATGAAACAAATGGTTAGGAATTTCCCTATGCGTTTATTAGTGCTCGTACTTTGTATGTGCTGAACTTAATTGAATTGCTAAGTTTGATTTATTTTGTTTTTTCTGATTTGATCCATGTCATTTGAGTTCAAATTTGATAATTGTGCACTAGAAAACCACAAAATAAGGAGATTAATGATATTCATTTATTTTATATGCAAAATGAATTACGTAAGGATGTATAAATATAAATATCAAACTGAAATAAGTTCTTAATATTTTTACTCTCCTTGGTCTGTAGAGGCGTGTACAGTTGTTTAATTTTTATGAATTTTGTGATTACGAAAAGTGAATGATATCAAGCGAGTGGTGCTGAGCTTTTGATTTGAGAATTACTTCATGGATGATATATATAAGATTCGGGATTAACAGGGATGTTTCTGGTGCTTTGTATATTTGCTGTTGTAATTAGGAGAACAAACCAAATTGAAAACCGCATCAAACCGACAAAAACCCAACCAGATTTGGTTTGGTATTGAGCAAGATAAAAATGAACCAAATTGACATATAAGTATAATTTTATATATTTCTTAAAACTTTATATAGGATTGTTAAAAAAACACATGTCAAAGAAATATTTGTGATTCTCTCAATTGTATGCTTAATAGAAATATATTGTCTATCCATTTCTATATACTTTATGGTCAATCTAAGTGTCATTGAAATGGATCAATGTATTAGTTTTTTCATATTTACATGTCAAAATATATTTAACTCCTACATATTTTCAAATTTGATTGTATTATAGAGTGATTTTTAAAATTAAACCAAAGTGTATCAATTTTTAGGTTTTATGTTCGACTTTGTGTTTAATTATTAAAGTTTGGTTAAGTTTGAACATATACATCATTGAAAACTATTTTAGACTGCAAAATAACTATCACGTGCTCAATAGTATGTGTGTTTGTCAATTCATTAACTAGCTTTACTAAATATATATTGATTTGTCAAAATTTTATCTGCAACTCCAAAGATATAATATTGAAATATTACTTATGGGACAAAAAAATTGAAAACCCGAACCAACCAAATCTATCGAGGTGGTTTGGTTTTAAAATACCAACCAAGCCTCACCATGTACACCCTTGAACCAATGATGGAACTAGGAGCATGTATGGAAATATAGTGATTAAATCTATTTCTTTTGTGTGTTTCTGTGTGTACTTGAGGCTTGCTAGTTAATCTGCAAACTTTCCATAGATACACATTTTTCTAATACGTATGAAATGTGTGTTAAACAGGGATGGGAAGAAGGAGAAGGCCTAGGCAAGAACAAGCAAGGTATCAAAGGATATGTCAGAGTTCAGAACAAACAAGACACTGCAGGTTTTTTTTTGACTGCCTTATCACTTCTGTAGTAGTGATCTGCTCTGTTGCATGGCTACAGTAGGAAAAAAGAACAATCCCTGCCTTCTCCTCTATGTGTGTGTGGGTGGGTGGTGGGGGTGGGGGTGGAGTGGGGGATTGCAAGTGATTGCCACTAACAGCTATGCTGGTTCTCCGAGTTGTGTAAAAAATTGAAGTTGGAAGGGATTTTGTCATCTTCTTTAGCTTTCTGCTTTCAAAGCTCAATACTTAGTTTCTTTGTTTTTTATTATGGAATAGGTATTGGTATAGAAAAGCCAAATGAATGGGCGTTTGACACTACTCAGTTTGATAGCATACTTAAAAGATTGAAAGTGGTAACTCTCTTTTTCAACTTTTAGTTTTAATTTAACTAGTAAGTTTGTTTCCATTATCTATATGCTTAACAGATTGATGACTCTCTTTTTCAACTTTTAGTTTAACTAGAAATTTTATTTCCAATATCCTATATGACTAATATTTCATTTACGTTATTTGGCAGCAAACAGCTGAAGCTAACAATGATGAAGGTACATGAATCAGAAATCATTCTTAATATGCTCTTGAGCCATTACATTTTGTTGTATGAATTATTTTGGGTGTTTCTAACTGTAATAGAGAAAAAAGAGGTGGAAAAGCACGCGTCAACAGGAACTTTTAATGGCAAAGAAGAGGCTGTTACTAAGGTTACTCGGCCTCAAGGAAGGTGAGCAAGTTAATGTCAGTGTACACTTCTTCACGTGTAGTGAGCTCCGCTTGGAGCACATTGTAATGACCGATTTTTATTTTTCTGTGTACCAGATATAAGAAAAGGGAGAGAGGAAAGCTTGTGCATGCATATTCCTCTCAGGATCTTGAAGGAATTCTCGTAAGTTTACTTGTGTATGACAACTGTGTTTTCACTGTATGAAACTATGAATACTGATTAGAGATATAACAAGCTCACTAGCAATTTACTCTTGATGCTCTGAGTATATTTGGATGTTCATTTTTATTATTGTGATACCCAATCAACAAATAAACTATTTTTCAGGGTACTGACCATTCAAAACCTGTATACTTCTTCCATAAAAAACTAGGAATCCTGGCGATAATTGAAAATGTTTTTATTTTCTTTTAGAGATTTAACATTTGCTTATTCAATTGCATATGTAAATTGAACATTGTATCAAAACTTGGTATCTATTCTAGTTGGAGTATAGAGGTACTCGGTGAATGAGTCGAGGTATGATGAAGCTTGGTGGAACCATGATTGTCTTATACACAAAAAATGCAATCACTTGCTCATGTTTGAGACTTATTTCGACTCAAAGCTTATAATTCGAGCTCCTTTTGGCAATATCTTTTAAAACAAAAATCTCCTCAGCCGAATTTGCATTTTATGTAGGTCAAAAAGACAAAGACTTCTCAGACAGATGATGATGATCAGAAAGTACCCGATACAGCAGAGACTGTTATTGTTACCGATGATGCATGTAAGTTCTAGATGTGTTATTTGCAGGTAGCCTGCCTAGGCCTCCTCTTATCTATTAGATGTTTTCTTTCTACGTTAGTTTCCAATCAATATTATCGTATCAAGGCCCATAAACAACGTAGGAAGATTGTATTCTTTCATTGATTTGCTTTTCTGGGTGATGCCATTTATTTTTATGTTGGCGGAAGGAGAGATTGGAAATATGAATAGGTACTATTTTCTGTCTGACCTGCGTTGCAGCTCCTGTTCCTCAATCATGTCTATACAAACTTTTCCGTTTTTTTTGCAGGGTGGTGGATTGTTGTGTGTGTGTTGGGGGGGGGTGTATGTTTGTATGTGTGTGTTAATGTGTGCACAAATGTTTAACGAGGATACTTTCAGACGTAACTGCTGATTGTTACTAAAATAATTCTTTTTGCCAGGGAATGATGATGAAGGGGTTCCCCCTGAATGGTGGGGCTATAAAAATGGATTTGTCTCAGGAGGATTTCTTGGAAGTCAAGCTCGCAGAAAAACGTCATTCTCATCGGATAAGATGCGAGACTTCAGTGAGAGGACCACATTCCATGAGGATGATCAAGAAAATCTTTATAATCTTGTTCAAGTATGCTTTCCACAACATAGATTTCAAGCAGCATGGACTTTATGCAAATTTTATAATTTGAAGCAGCATAGATTTTATGCTAATTGCTATAAATGAGTTGAACTGTCTGTCTATCACTGTCTCCACAACATAGGTGTGACACTTCTAATGAAGCTTAAAGTTTAAGGGCTTTATGTTGTGGTATCTTTACCAACTTCACCCGTTACATCTGTATCGTCTCATAACTGTAATACTGGCTAATATTATCAGGATCTCGATTCCTTACTAGAGTAATTGAAAAACTGTAAGGTACATATGACTAGGTGACAAGTGAAGGTGCAAGGTGTGTACTCATGTATAGTTATTAGAAGATTGCAGTTTTTTGTTGTTCTGATATGAATATTTTGGAATTAGCTTTCTTGCTGATGTTTCTCTAGTGATGCATATTAGTATTATAAGAGAGGTTTATCAAATAAGATAATGACAATGTTTTCAACTGCAGAACACAGCTACAACTGGAAAACAAGGATTGGGTATTAAGGACCGGCCAAAGAAGGTTGCTGGTTGCTACTTTGAGGGTAAAAAGACGTCCTTTGATGATAGCGATGATGAAGATTCTTCTGAGTCAAACCCTCCAATGAAAGAAGAACATAAAGAAATCAGTGACCCAGTCAAAAATGATGAGCCAAAATTGAAGCTGAAGAAATTGTGTAAACGGCTGTTGAAACAGGTGTCCTTAGATTGTTTTGTCATTGGTTAAGTGATTTATTTGAATTCATGTCTTGATTTCACTTTATTGATGTCTCACACTCCAGGCACCGGGGAACTCATTAAAGCTAAAGCAGCTTAAAGTGCTAATTGATGAACAATCATCAGATATTTTCTCCAATTTCACTAAGAAAGAATCTCTTGCATTTTTGAAGTGCAAGGTAAAGTGCTTTTGTTGCATGTCTTTTGACAGGAGTATCGTTCTCCGGCTTTGCAATCATCTTTTCTTTTTGTTCTTTTAGCATATTGATGACTTGTCTCCTTGTACGCAGCTTGAAGGTAGTGACAAGTTCTCAGTGGAGGGAAAGAGGGTGTCTCTTTCTTAAAGAGGGCTGAAAGAATTTTGTTTTTTGCTGAGATAAGCTGTAACGGAATGTAGATGGCAACCGAGACTAGGTTCACAGTAAATCAAGTTCATTTTGTTTTGCTGAGATATAGCAAGGAGCACAGCATTGCATTTTTGGGATTACAACATTAGGCAGTCGTGTCTTCACCTAGTGATCTGCCCTGGTTCTCTCTTTTTTTTTTTCGGGTGATATGTCTCTTATAGGCCAAGGAATCTAGGTCAGTATAAGTTGTCTTATGTGCACAATTATTTGGTTGTTACACATGTAATTTGTTATTGCACAGATGGGATGAGTTGGTTTCAACCCCCCTTTCCCCAGCCGAATGGCCAAATTTTTTCCTTTATTATTGAGTATCCAGTTAGTCGACTTGACATATGGTTGATTGTGGGAACTACCTTGCAGGATCAACCAATCAGTACGGACCCTGTGAACCGTAAGTTGCCTCAAAATCATAATATTAGTCTGGATGTGTTCAGTTTCTTTTCAGGAGGGTTGCTTTGGGAATTTGCTTTGTTAAGTTGGGGATTGCATCTTCCACCCTACTTGTCGTTGGGGCAAACTTCATTTGTATTACAGAGTAAATACAAGAGGGCGGCAGGAGAATAGCACACTACTGCATAAGAAACGCGTAATGGATTCAATTTCTAGTACAAACTGATTTTTAAATTCTAAACTTCCTGCATCGTCCGCATATCATTCAATTCTTTTAAATGCAATATTTTCTGAGTACTTGTATTCAATGAGTGAATTTCAGAGGTAATTGGCTTGTACTATTTTTGTCGCAAGGAATTTCACCAAGTAATCATATCCATGACAATAAAGGGCTTCAATCTCTGCCCTTAGACCACTCTGAACCATTGCTGCCACCTCTTCTTTGTAGCTATCCTGGTAAAAATCAGTGATCTTATGGTTTTCCAAACCAACCATGGAGAAAGAATGACGTTCCCATAACAAATGAAATCATACCTGCAGAATCTCTGATGACATCAAGCTCTTGGCAATCTGGAGATCTCGAGGTTTCAAAGGGACCAAACATTCTTCAGGTATAAGTTGATAAGTATCATCCTTACGCAGCCCTAGCCACTTGACGTTGCAAGCTTAAAAAAACATGCAAGGTAACAGACTCCTATAAGTGAAGTTGAGATAACAAGGACATGATTCAAACATAAGTTTTACGAGAAAAGAGCACCATATCTATATGCTTCAAGTCCCAGCCCTATGCTTCCAAACTTGAAGGTGCAAAGAATTGCTAATCCAGCTGGATTCCTTAAAAGTCACAATTTGATTTGTAAGAACTTTGCTCTGCAACTATGTGGTGGCAATACTAGTGAAATCATTTATACCAGTCAACCAGCCCCAAGACTGGGAAATTAGGGAATGCTTGACACATTCGATGAAGCAGAAACCTGAATAAGATTTTAGAGAGCAGAATATGTTGCGAGTTAATAAGAGAATTGACAATCTTTTAGCAGCTATTTTATGAACTGGAACGTCGGAATAAAGGAGGTCTAACTATTCACTTCACCTAGTGGCAATATCAGGGAATCCCTTGGCGGTGATCAGAATGCATGGGATTTTATTGAACACACGATCCTCAGCTAGTCGCTGGAATATAGCATGCTAAAATGTGGAACTAGTTTTAGTTTCTTGCAAAATGATTGACTAAAGTTTCCAACAAGTGATAAAATACCTTTTCCACTATAATGATATATCGTGCATCTGTTTCCATGGTTAATTTTTCCAACAATTCCAGGTCTCCTGATATAGCATAACCAGAAGATCCACAAGTAGAGCAGTCAATAACTTCCCTGTCCGGCTCCTATCTCAGTGGTTTAAAGAAACAACCTTAAATCATATATCCATATTTGGGAGAAAGAAATACCAAGTTCTAAATGTTGGATAAAATTCCTATTTCAAATCCCTGATCAAGCTTTAAATGGGAAATTTTAAGACTTGTATATGTAAGTATTAAGTTCCTTGAGTTTTTAGCACAAAATCAAGATACAAAGCAAAATAGTTGATCATAGACGGCTACTAGCAGCTAATTTTACCAACTATAGGAGCTTAGAAACATTACTGGGTTGGTTCATATTGAAATCAATCAATCAGCTGTGCCTCAATTATAAACTACTTGAGATGGCTATATGAATTCTCTATATCCATTTGTTGTACAAGGCCTATTTCATTCCATATATATGACTGATCATGTTACTAGCCAAGTCAAGCTACTAACACTGCTTCACATATGATTAAATTGAGTATAAACACCTGTTATTACAACTAAAGGATTCAGACTAGTACCTGCAACAGTAAACGGCCTGCAATTGCCCCCCTGCTTGATGCCATTATTCCAAGGCTATAACGGCTGCATCGAAGCAGGGCTACCAAATCTGTTCTTCATAGAATTTAAATGAGATCCCGTTAACAAAACCAACCAAACGCACAGATCATTATTTTAGAAGTGATGAAGAAAGGAGAAACAACAATGACCTTGGATAGTTCTATTAACCTGCAATTGAGAAGTGAAATAATCTGGTGAATCACAGAGCAGCTTGTAGTATAGCTCTCTCTGTGTCACCCTCTTTTCCTGAACCAGAATCTTGTAGCACATCTCCATAACCTTCCAAACTTGATCACAAAACATTCCCAGCATTATTAAATATGAATTTGTCCAATAAGTAATCTGATGTTAAGAAGCTTGTAGCGTTTTACCTCTTATAAATGATTTGGCACTATTCTCTCTGATTAAAGATCGCGTGCAAAAAGAATGTGATAGGAAGATCCATGAATCACCGGTAAGTAACCCCCGGCTCACTCTACTATTGCTGGAGTTCCTACTGATCTGTGTCACATATGCCATATACAGAAACTATCAAATGCCTCTAGTTGGCGTCTACTATATGAATCATCTATATCCATTTATGTTCAAGCATAATATATCCCAATAATGGTAAATCATTTGTTCTTTGAGGTGACCGAGAGGTTCGCACATAAATCTCCCAAAATTGTGATATCCAAATTTGTATTATTCTGAACAATTAAGAGAGCATAAACACAATGGATTTATCAACTTTTTTGGATTTCATTTCGAAGCTTACAGCAAGCATTTCAAGTAGGCTAAAAGTGCAAATTATAGTAGAATTCCGTTTTGAAAAGATGATGAGGTAAAATTTCGAACCAGCGATAGATCGGAAATTGACGGAGAGTTCGAACTTAGGGCTTTAAGAAAATTCAGGACTGCAACTTCAATTCGAGCTCGGACCTGCACATATAAATCCGATTAGATGAGAAAACAAATACATACAGAAATCACGAAACGATTTGAATTTTGAATCTAACACTTCAAGTTCTCACTGAGACAAATTATTCTGGATATTGCAAAAAAACTATCCATCCGATTTAATTGAACTTCTAAATGAAGCGATTCACACATTTTACGCTGCTACAAATCTGCGAATACTTCAGTGACGGAGATTTACCTGTGAAGGAGGAAGGATATCGGCGTAGGAGAGGAGTTGATCGAAGAAGAAAATGGTTGATCTGCAGAGTTCTCCCATAGCTTCAAATGGCGGTAAATCTGCAATTTGAATTCGGAGGGTGAGTATTTATATGGGGTTTGATTTGGCCCACTTTTGGATATGGGCTGAATTTATAACATTTTACTTGGGCTATGATAAGCAAAATTGGGGCCGGCAATGGGACAAATTTGAGTGGATATACAATTTTGTTTCTCTCCTCCCTCTCGCAGGCATATACAATTAGTTTGACAGATATACATATACAATTTCATTTCTCTCCTTCCTCTCTCGATTATGCCCGCCTCTAGCTATTTGACCATATTAAGTTTTCAACTTAGACTATTTATGAAAAATTTTCAAAAAATTATAAAATATCATGATATAAAAATATAAATTTAGACTTCTTTTTCCCGATTTTTATCCTTCTTTTTAGTAATGTTCTTAACTACATTATATTTTCTAGCAGAATATATAGTTTAAGCATAAGTAGTGAAAATGAACATTTAATTTATGTTTTAAAATTTTTTTCCTCGCATACTGTATCATATTCACTTAATATAGACCAATAATTGATCTCTTCCTTGGTTAAACAATGAGAATGGAATTAATATAAGTATTTTATAAATAACATTAATTGATACGGAATGAAAATTTATTTTTGAAATAATGAATTTGGAGAGTATTAAAGATTTTTTTAGAAATAATTGCAGATAAAAACATCATAAATTCATTCCTATTTCCCACTTTAAAACAGAATTTGAAAAGGCCATTTTTTTCGAAATTCAAAAAAAAGAAGTCCAAACCAAATGGAATTATACTGTGCTCTGTTTCTCATTCGTCTTTATCTTCTCGTACATTTTACAGTACTGTACATAACAAACTCTTCCTTTTCCATTTTTTCTTATATAAATTTCACCAAATTTTCAATCTTTCCTTAACTCTTTCGACAGCAAAAATGTCGAAAAAGAGCAAAAACAATGAAGAAATCGATAATCATTCGCTCACATTGTCTCTGTCTTTTCCTTCTGCCACCGTCCCGCCGCCGTCACCGCCACCACCACCATCTACTCGCCGGCCACGTAAGCGAAAGATAACTGGCATTTCGAAGAGCGACACGATCCCGGTGCCTTATCCCTGGGCGACTGATCGCCGAGCAACGATTCACAGTCTCAACATGCTGCACTCGAAGGGGATTTCTATGATAAGCGGTGAAGTTCAGTGCAAGAAATGTGAGAGAAAATACGAGATTGAGTTCAACTTGCGCGAAAAATTTGCGCAAGTTGGAAGCTTTATTGCCTTAAATAAGGATTTCATGCATGACCGTGCACCGAATATTTGGATGAACCCGGTTTTTCCGAAATGCGAGTTTTGTGAACAGGAGAATTGTGTGAAACCGATTATTTCCTCGAAAAAGAAATCGATTAATTGGCTATTTTTGCTATTAGGTCAGTTTATTGGATGTTGTACACTTGAACAGCTCAAGTATTTCTGCAAACATAACAGCAAGCACAGGACTGGTGCCAAGGACAGGGTTCTTTATCATACGTATATGACTCTTTGCAGGCAGCTTGACTCAAGTGGTCCGTGGTCCATTTGATCGCTGAAGGTATCAAAAAAGTGGTTCTTTTTGTCATTTCGGGTGAAAAGAGGCTAGAAGTTAAATAGGATTGGGTCCATTTGATTGCTGAAAGTATCGAAAGTGTTCTTTTTGTCATTTTGGGTGAAAAAGAGGCTAGAAGTTAAATAGGATTGGTGTAAAAATGATTTGCATTTAGCTTTAGTTGGAAAAAAAGGTTGTGGTTGTGTGTAGCCAACTTTTATTTTGGGTATTAAGACTTAGCTATAGATATGTTGTCTTGTTTTTTTCTTTAATGTTAACAGTTAATTTGTGCTTCGTCGATTATATATTGATGATGTTCTGTTTTAATGTAGTCAGATATTTTTATTTTTTGATGGATTTTGATCATGTTTTTAAATTTTGCTACGTTTTAGTAGGATGAAATGTATTTATATAATTTAGATAAATATTATTTCTAGTAAAGATGAAATAATGGTGTTAGGGATGGATAGAGTACCAAAATTATCATTTCTTTATTTTTAAGGAACTTACGCTATTTCATAATCCTTGTCGCATTTTCCCTTCTTAGTCCCTTCATTTGATAATACTCGTCTCTTTTTCCCTTCCTATGTTACTTGAGAAATCATAAGTAAGAAGAGTTACTATTACTAATTTATCATTTCATTTTTATAAATTTATGTGTCTTATCCATTAGTATCAAGATTAATCGTAGAGAAATTTTTAGAACCTAATTAATCTTTATAATTTTAAAAAGAAATTAATCATAAGGCAAAATAAGAAAGAAATTAATTAATTCAATCTTAATTTTGTAAAACAACTGATTTGAGACAAATATTTCTGATAATATGAACAAATTAAATAATGTATAAGACAAGAGTGAGTATTTTGTTAGAGAAAATGTTCTTCAAAAATTAGACTAGAAAACATTTACGAACACACCTTAAATCTTTGCTGCTTTGGATTCAGTCAAGGCCTTTTCCTGTTTCCAATAATAATAATTATGAGTAGTAATTAAAAAGGCTTTTATTAGAACTTATAAGTTCCACAGAACCATGCATCTTGATTGTGCTTTTAATGTTGTTATAATTTAATAACAGACATCAATTTAGTATGATAATCAATCATTGTATATATTAAAGCAGCAACAATATATCCGATGGAATTTCGCAAGTGAAGCATCTGAGAAGGATAAAATGTATGCAGACCTTACCACTATCTCAGAGAGACAGAGAGCCTATTTCTGGAAGGTCCTCGTATCAAAGATATTAAGGCATTATTTGAAATAGAAAGCTTCAAGTATGTTAAGTTTAGATTATATTTGTGGAGGAGACAACATATTCTTGTCTGAAACATTACAGGTAACTACCAAACTATTATATTACATGGCTGACTTCATGTTGATCTCTTCATTTAAGAGTTTCAGAAATTATTTGCTTGAAATCTTTCAAAATGTTAAAGAGTACTGCATGTCAAATTCTCAAAAAGTAGTGCATTTTTTGATGATTCAATGCTGATGCAACAATATTTTTGAACAGTTCGAGAATCATTTTTTTTTCTTTCAGTCTTTTTGTGCCATAAAAGATCAAGCATGAGCGCGATGTTCAATTGTTAAATGATATGAACCGATATAGTTGATAACATGTATACAACTTTGAATTACAAATAATCCAAAAGGTGGGAAAACAACGATGAAGTTTTACATTTCTTGCTGCTCTCTGATTGTAGAAAGCAACATACCACGTAAGATAATCACTGAATCAGTTTTAAGGCTGTCAGTTCATCGCTAAGCTAAAAAATGCAGTGGTCAACTAAATATCTTTCTCAATTTTGACGATTGCTTATGCATAGGCTATTATGAATTCAAGACGGGTCGCTATGGTAAAATTGGTCGACTCACTGCTAATGCATCTCAGTTCTACTAGAAGTTATAATTGTGGAGCCTTGATATTTTGTATATTCAGAAAGAATTACATGCTCAAATATTCTAACAATTCACCATTTATTCATGAACCTTAAAAAACATTCACATTTCACCTTTTTACAGATAAAAACTTATAATGCCTTTAAAATGAATTTATAAAATTTGGAAGTTATCGCGTTTAAACTTCCAAAAGATTTCCTCAGCTAGCACCTTTATGGGAGTTCTTTAACACCACTACAGAAGGCGAAGATGATCAAGAGAGTAAAACCAAGTCAATTTGTGCGTAAAATTCTATTGCTGAAGTTAATACTCCCTCTGTCCAACTTACCTGGCCTCTGTTGACTTGGCAGGAATTAAGAAATAGTAAATGATAGAGTAATTTTATCAAAGTACCCTTTGAACGTAAAATTAGAAACTAAGTGTAAAATTATCTCTTGATTCATAAAATGGACAAGTATTGTTAGACATACCAAAATAGTATAGAGGTCAAGTAAAGTAAAGATGGACAGAGAGAGTATTAGGAAATGTTTGGGTTCCAATTATGTCCAGAATAACGAGATTTTGTTCAACTTATTTCAGTCGTTTTACCTTTTCCTATTTAAAACCTTCGACTTAGCAGACCTTTGCTAGCAGACCGTCCAACATATTTACATGAATACTGTAATATTAAGAATTTTCTATTATATTCCCTATCAATATTGTGAGAAACAATTCAATTAAGTCCAGTTACACCATTTCTTTCAGTTGTCACAAAGTGATTTTGAAGTCACACAAGGATGCATCGGACAATGCAATTTGGGCATATTGAGCAAGCGAAAGGCCTACTGAAATCTCGTTCAGGTTTGAAAATGCAGGATCTGTGTAAAAGCTAACCTTGACAATGTCGCAGTACTCAAACAAATTAAAAAAACAGCAAATCTTTTTTATCTCTTACCTTTTCTGTGCTGTTACTTTGAGATTGAAAAAAGGCAACATACATCATAATAAACAATAACATATATAGTATAATCCCACACAGTGAAATTTGAGGAGGCTAAAGTGTACATTTGTTTGAGTTCAACAGAACCGAATAATTTATCATGTTTATTTTATAAACTCAAAATCCTAGCTCTGTCCTTAATGCTGAGCGAGCTGACCATGTCAACCTAAATTGGTTGCCACTAAATTGACCAAACAGGCATAATTAACTGCTCCAATCTTTGAACAAAAAGTCACAACCTTCGATGTTCAAAATTGGTACCATAAATTAAAGACAAATTCAAAATTTAGATTTTGTTTGTGAGTTGATCGCACTATACTATACACTTTAATAAACACATACTATGATTCATTTAATTTATTTCCACGTATATACGTAATATTGAGTAAAGAAAGGGAATTCAGTTCAACCGATCGCAGAAAAACAAAATAATTCAATTTTCACTGTTTGATTGACATTTGATGTGAATCCTAAGGTTCTTTTCACCGACTTTTATAAAATTTCTACGCACGGGCACAAGTCAAAAATGTGACACTTGAAAAATGGGTATTGAGTGAGGTAGAAATTGTTCGAAAAATTGAGTTATATTTATGTTTCCATTTCAAGTTTTTCGGTGCCTAGTTGTAATTAACATAATTAGCTTATGTTGAATTTAAGTGCTCTATTTATTTATTTCTTTTTGTAAATTAAGTAATTAGGCATACATATATAGATATTACAGTTGAAAAAAAATATAATTTATTGTTATAGTTAGAGTTTTATTGTTATTTTCTCTCTTCTCTCTTCCGCTTTCTTGCCTCTCTCCTCTCTCTCTTTGCAATATCTTGTCAAATATACAAATACTTATGTATATCAGTTTTATATATACATATTTAATTCTACAGATATACATATATAATTTGTCTCTCTCCGCTTTCTTCCCCCTTTCTCTCGCCTCTCTCCTACCACTTCCCAATCTCAATATATATATATATATATATAAGTTACACATATACAATTTTTTGACAGATATACATATATAATTCGTCTCTTTTCAATTTCTACCCCTCTCTCTCGCCTCTAGCCTCTCGGCTCTCTCCTCTCTCTCTCGCTTGCCTCTCTCCTATAATATGTAGCTACGAATTGCAAGTATAGCAATAATTAGCAAACTATAACTACTTGTTTACCTTATTATATTTCAAGTTTTTGTTCTTTTAAAAAAAATCTCTTGTTTTTCATTTCGATTAAATTGTTTTACACTTTTTTGGGTGGGTGGGGGGGTGGGTATGTTTCTTAAAACAATCTTGCTTTCCATATGTAAAAACTTTTCAATTTTATCCCTCGTATTTGGCTTTGGACCCAAAATAATCATCCTCCATATAGAGGCATTAATTGTCCTCCATATTTGAAATATTAGGGCACTTTAATTTTAGTCACATCCCTACTATTGAAGAAGGTTCTTACCTGAGAAATTGCCTTACAAATTGAAAATTATTATTTATTTAAACAAAAAAAGAAAGAAAGAAAGAATTTTCCTTTAATAATAGCTCACAAAATCCCAGTTTTAGATTATTCTTCATCTTATCCTACAAGAAAGTAATGTTATCTCTTTCCTGAAAATTCTGTAGGGTATATAGTAGTGACTAGTCACCACTCTAATATATAAAAATCTCTAGCCATGACAAACTCATGGCAAGTTGTTTGATTTAATTTATATAACTACACAAATATCACCCCATATTTAAGACTTAAATTGATCGTCTAAATATATTAAATGATTTTTTTTAAAATAAATGTTAAATTTATATCAAAGCTATGGAATTTAGTCATATTCGAAATCTTACTTCTGCCTCCATAGGAAAAATTACAAGGATAAGCAAATATATACTAATCAATTAGCTAACATAATTATAGTTTAAATTAATTACAGCTCACGCAAATGCCTATCTGTAATTACAGTTTGAGTTTTGTATAATTCACACGATTTATACAAATGTTGTGCGTGATTATATAAAAGTTATGCACGAATAAATTATATAGCGAAATATACAAATATTATGAATTGTATAGTGAAATATACTAACGCTATAAGAAATTACAAATTGTACAGTGAATTATACAAATGTATACATGTGCTCAACGAATTATACAAATATTGTAATAACTATAATTATAAAATGTAATTATCCAAACTATAACTATAAAACATAATTAAGATATTTTGGATAGTCATATGCACAAATTTTTCTTTAAATTATTCATGATCCAAATGAGTATCAAATAGCTAATGAGAAACTAAAAAAATATAAAAATTTTAAAA
Organism: Solanum sejunctum; assembly: GCA_025642045.1. Taxonomy (NCBI): domain Eukaryota; kingdom Viridiplantae; phylum Streptophyta; class Magnoliopsida; order Solanales; family Solanaceae; genus Solanum; species Solanum sejunctum. Next base: position 23,923,412 of record JAOTQJ010000102.1, read on the forward strand.
GCAAGTTGTGCGTGAAATATTGAATTTGTATTACCGACTGATGTGAAGTTTTCTTATAAGAAAAAAAAACACGGTTTCTTTTCATCTAGTTGCTTTGAGAATTCAGTCCTCAACTCCAAAAAATAGAGCTTTCAAATCTTTCCAATTATATCTTCTTTTTTTACCCCCACTACCCTCGATAGTACACCCCACCCTACAAAACCTAAATAATATATAATAATTAATAAACATACATATATACCATTTATTTAATTTTTTTTTTGGATTTTTTATTTGATGTTCAGTATTTTTATTGAAACTCGCTCAGATAATCTCCAGTAGCCTTATGTAGGGCTCCATTAGAGGGAAAACGTTCCATGCGAAGAATTTTTTTTATGCTCAGAACTTGAACAAGAGATTTCTAATTAAGAGAAGAGCAGTTCTATCTATTGGATAATATCCATTGCTGGTTTATAGTGGCGAAATCAGAATTTTAATTAAGAGGTTCAAAATTTGAAAAAACAAATACACGAAATCAAAGGGATTCAACATCTACTATATATAGCTAAAAATAATAATTTTTAGCTATATATAAATAGTATAATTTCTTACCGAAGAAGATTCAAATGAACCCCCTGAATCAAAGAATGATTCCACCATTGGATTTATATGTGATGAAATTATAGGAGTACTAATAGGTGTATGTAGAAAAAACTGAATAATTTAAGCATGGTAAACCCCATAAATAGTGGTCCATCTTATTAAAAAAAGAATATCTTTTTTTATCGGGGTAGATTCATTTTTTAATTTGTTTTTATGCAAAGTTCCCTATAGTTCACGCAATATATATTTGCTAAACAATTATTTTTATGCATAACACAAGTTGCTCGCGTGCTAAATTTTCTTTGTTTTATTTCGTCATCATGGGTCATGCTTATGTTTATAATAATTGAGTCATTGGATATTAATATCTAAGGCTGTGTTTGGAATAAATTCTTTAATCTTTTCATGAAAAATTAGAATAAAAATTTTGAAATATTTTTTCTTAAAAAATGAGAAAAATAATTTTTCCTAGTAAAGATAGGAAAAACAAGATTTAGTAGTATTCCACATTAAATTGTGACTTCCGCAACACACATCTCATCTTCACCAACTCGGCAGTAGCGGAGCTAGCCTCAGTTAAGGAGTTCATCCGAATCCCCTTTGATAGAAAAATTATATGATTTATATATGATTGAAATAATTTTTTATGTATATATAGTAGATGTCAAACCTCCTTCGATCAATTGATTCGTATGACTACTTCTTCAAATTTTGAACTTCCTTAATAAAAATTCTAACTCCATCACTATAACTTGATAGCCCCTGTCCCATCACCTACCCCTATACCTCTACCAACATCCTGATATTTGATAGTATTTATTTTAATTATATACAAATACTTTTAGAATAAAATCTTTTATTTTCCTATCAAATAAAAAAAAATTAAAAACCCTTTTATTTTCCTTTGTAACATTTTCCTCCGCAGCAAACACACCCCTAATGTGGACTTTTGGGAACCAATTCCATTTTATGTTTCAATATTAATATTTTAATTCTTGTCAGCATATAATTTAAGAAGTATGCATAATATAATAACTGAAAAAAATACTATTTAATATAAGTTAGGTTAGTTGTCTTTTTCTAATTAACTAAAGAAAAAAAATTACTCAAGGTTGTTCTTTTTCTTGATAATAAATAAATTATCACGATTCATGACAGACAATTTTTAATTTTTTTTTGATAAAAGACGAACCAGAAATCAGTTAAACAGTATATAAGGGTCATATTTTTTTTGATTCTTGTCCTTTCAAGTATACAGTTTTTTAAAAGACGCTCACTCATTAGTTGTCATAATTTTTATTTTTAAAGTTAAATTATATAAATTTTAACTAATATTTTAAGATGTAAGTTTTTATCATATTGATATGAAAAAAAATTATAATTAATAATATATTTTATATAATTTTTAAATATTTAAATTTT